>CM057822.1:32057498-32119998 GCA_030067965.1 Latrodectus elegans | reverse complement strand
GATGAATTTGAATGTGCTTCTGAGTAATTCATATATATATATATATATATATATATATATATATATATATATATAGGAGCTGTTGATAAAGATTTTTTTTAATATAAAAACGATTAAATCGTTGTATTTTTGAATGATTTAATGAAGCTCATCTTTTCAATTATTATTTTGAGCAAGATTTTCGAGGAGAATATTCTACTTACTTAACTTATTTTAATTTGGCATTCCTGAAAATGAAATAATTTCTCGGCAACATGATGAATTGCGAATATATTTTAATTAAAAGAAGTCCAAATAGCAGAAAATGATTTAAAGAACTGGTTGAGACTATCCGAAATACCTGATGTTAATAATTAATAATAAAAATTTCTTTAATTATTAATATCCTTTGGCTTCGACAGAAATTTAGAAATTTCTTCTAAAATGAATTATTTCTCTGATTAATAAACTTCAATGAATGTGATGGAAGAATGAATAAACAAACTCATGGAAAATAGTAATTAATTTGAGCTTTTAATTGACAAGCAGTAAAAGTAAAACAGTTCCTAAATTGCGTCTTAATTATATTGACATTTCAAATGATGGATTAAATTATATATATTATATGAATATTGCAAATTTTGCATCGAAATCTCCTTTATTATTTTTGCTTTGATTTTCAGTTAATATATATATATATATATATATATATATATAATATATATATATATATATATATATATATATATATATATATATATATATATATATATATATATAAATTCGAAAATAAATAAAAATTTTACAAAGGCCAGAATCCTCTTAAGTTTGTATAAATTAATTCCTCACTTAATAGTTAAAATTAATATTCATTATTCTCCAATAAATAATCTAAAATGTGCATTATATTATATTGTTTTCTATAAGAATATATTTATTAAAATTACGTTCAAAAATTAAATGAAAGCTATATTTAAAGAAACATTAATTTTTCTTTATAGTTTTTATAGCTTAGTTGAAGCCTATTAGTTAAATCTTAAGTTAATGTAATGACTCATTACATTAATATACGTTTAAATATCTTAATAAACATACGTCCTTAAATAAAATAACATACTCGGAAATTATTTATTTTATAAATGTAGTACTAAGAAGGTCATACACTAATAGAACTTTAAAATCTATTACATTCCATAATAAATAATCATATACCCTTCCCAAATTAAACGTATATTTCAAATATTTTAGTTAAAATTTACATTTATTCAGCTTAATATATGAATACAAATCTAGCTCAAAATTTAAATATTAATTTTGTGATAAATACTTCATTTCCCTATTGAATGCATAACTTTTAACTGTGGTAAATAATTATAATAATTTTTATAACATTTTAGAAGCATAATAAGAACTCTTATTTATTCTTCAGATGATATAGTGTATTTGGGAAATTTTTATTAATTTATTAAGTATAGATGTATTTAAAATGTAATATATCATTTTTATAAACCTATTAATAATTTCTCACTCATTAATTTTTATTAAATGTGAATATTTTTAAATAGTAGTTTTAGGACGTTTTATTTTTTACTATAAACGAGAGTAAATTACATTCAGAACAAATAAAAAACCTATAACAAATAGAATATTAACTTTATCATATATCACCCAAAAGTAAAATATTTTATGAAATATGCTTTCGAGTTTATCCACTATTAAATGATTTCCATTGATAAATTTTTATAATAATTGACGCATTAATCTTGCTAATGTCTTATTTTAAATTTTACTTATTTGTTGCTCAGCAACCTCGAACTGCTAAATTATCATAACATTTTCGCTGATGTTACTTTGAAAACATTTATTAATGAAAGAAATTTTTTCTTTCTTGCAATATACTAGTTAAACATTAAATATAAAATTAACTCTCATACTTAACATTTTATCGAAAACTAAACAAAAATCCTGTCATCGTTTTGCAGCTTTTGAATTATATTATACACATGAATATTTGTATATAATTAAAATATTCAACTCAATTTTTGTTAAAAAAAATATAATTTGCATCAATAAAGATTATTCGCAGTAAAACTGTAATTGTGCATATAATTTGCTCAGAAAAACGATGAATCAGCTGTTCAAAATGAAAAAAGAAAATCATTAATTCATAATGTCAAAAAACAAATAAAATTAAATTGCAAAGCTTCAAAGAAATGAATTCCTTGATCTTTTAATAAATTTAAATTGTTGCGATTATGTAATAAATATTAATGCATTTTTCATCAAGTCAAATCATTTCCCAAATATTGATACCATTCCTGAAAACAATTAGTTTGATTTTTATTGGCTAGTGTTGTAATGCACACGGAGTTAAAATCCTTATGGCATCAAGTAGCTGACAAATACTATCCATTTGTTTTATTCAACATGTGATATTTTGAAATGACAGCAGTACTTTTGCGTTATTTGTTATCAAGTAGTTGACGAATAATAACCCTTTGAATATATGTTACTTTGAAATAAAAGCGGTATTTACCATCAAGCATTTGAAGATTAATAACCATTTGAATACATATTATTTTAAAATAGTAGAGGTACTTTTGATGCATAATATTTATTTCAACTGTTTATATACAAGTTCCCTTGTATTTTTGGCCAGGGGAAATTTTGTTTGGTATTTAAATTAACGAAGTTTTCATTATGTATTGTTCCAAAAACTATACTGATAACACATTTTCAAAAACAATAACACATTTGTTTTTAACATTCTCCTCTTAATCTTATGATTGGATTATTTTGTGAAATCAAATAATAATAAATTGTACTATAAAAACATAAAATCGCATAATTTTCAATTTTTTATTTTTAATAAAAGGAACAGAAATGTGATTCAGTATTCTCAATCACTTGGTTAACGAAATAGAGTTGTTCTATATAAAATTCATTGAAATACCAATTTTATAGTGCAAAATTTCATTGGGGGTATGAAACCATTGAGAGGAATTGAAACCTAGAAACTTGAGAAACTAAATATACTAACATTTTATGAGAAAAAAGTAATGCAAATAGCTACGACTAAATTGTATATAATTTTATCATTTTTTCTTAAGTTTTCATTAATAATACTAAATAAACATACAATAATGATCCTATCCTTTTTAACCATTTTTATCTCAAGTGAACAATATTTTGAAGTCATTATTCATATACATATATATGTATATATATAAATCTTTAATGTATATATATATATATATATATATATATATATATATATATATATATATATATATATATATATATATATATATATATATATATATATATATATATATATATATATATATATATATATATATATATATATATATATATATAAATGAATGAAGAATGACTTCAAAATGTATTTTGCGTAAGATAAAAATGGTTAAAAATGATAGGATCATTATTGTATGTTTATTTAGTATTATTAATGAAAACTTAGGAAAAAATGATAAAATTATATACAATTTAGTCGTAACTATTTGCATTACTTTTTTCCTTAAAGGCAGAATGTTTTTATTCATAGAAGCAGGAATCTAATAAATGGTATTAAAGCAGTTTTATTGCGTGAGAGAAGCTCGTGTATTCATAATAGGGAGTTATTTTTGGCTCAGCAAAACTAATCAAAAATGTATTTTAAGAATGTTAAGTAGATACCTGAGAAACACATTTTCTATTTTTAGGCATGCACTACAAAAGATTTCTAAGTTAAAAAAAAATCAATTTTTTTCGTATAAGGTATATAGAAACAATGTCTAAGCATTTAATTTCAAAACAAATTAAATGTTTTTAAAACAGAAATGATCTTTGGAAATGGGATACGATTACAATACTATAATTTATTAATTTTCTGTACTACATAATTTGTTATGGTGACCATTTCTTGATACTATAAATATGGATAGAGTGTAATTTAAAATATGGCATAATTTAAAATATGGCAACTTATGAGTTTGTTTGCCCTTCTAAAACCCATAATATTATATTTATCAACTGATATATATTTTACTAAACAAGATTTTATGTCTTGAATATTATAGATTATTACTTTTTCTATAATTTTTAATTTTTGAATAACATTATCGAACGTTAAAAACATCATTTTAAAATTAAAATAAATATTAAGAAAGAAATGCCTTTTTCTTTGAAGTTTTCACTCATATTTTAATAAAACCGAAATATTATTTAAAATTCAATAATTTAAGAACAAAAATTAAATCTGCGATATTTTAATTTAAAATTTCCCGAATTTTACAAAAATAAAGATAATTTATTTATATCATACAGATTCATATTATATTATTATGTTTTTATTTAATGCTACGATTTTTAAACATTTGGTTTTATGTTATTTAAACATTTAATGATGAAATAGTAAAATTCTCATTTTTAATTCTCTTAAACAGAAAGAAAAATTGATATTTTTAGATTGTTTTCTTTAAAATGCTATGAAAACTGCATTTGACATCACTTTTGGACATGATTGAATGAAATATATTTTACTAATTAAAAACATTTTAAAATATATGATTTATGCATTTATTCTGTTGAATATCGCTGTCGGTGTTTTTTGTATTGCCTGTGTGTATTAAAATTAACATTTCAAACAACTTTTTGGGTTGTGATGCTGTAAATGTACTTCTGTTATTTATCTAAATTTGATATACATCTTGATCCCATACTCATTTGGGCACAAGTGCCGTATAATCCATGCCCGAAATCCTGAGAGTGGCGATTTTTCGTCAGAATTTTTTATATACCTGGCAATCTTGTTTTTGTTACGTCATACATATGGGAATCTATAATAATTATGCAGAAAATTATATTTTAGTAACCCTAGTATTTACGTCATCACGCACGTCATGATAGGTCAGCTTGGCAACATTTTTTTATCACCAAAAAAATTCCGAATTTGGAATCATGGATTATACGGCATCTGTGCCTTCATTTGCGCACGTTCGATGCTCAGTGTTACAACGCAATATTTAATAACAATGCTATTTTCTACATTATTGCGCAATAAAACTATTGCGATGTCTTGTTTTCATTAAATAACAAATCAAAATTACTGTTTCATTTAATTAATTGATCCATATATCAACCACATAATACTACGAAAATGTTTTAAAATGCAACTTGTCTCTAATATTAATTGTTTTATTTTGTGAACTGGTAAAATTAATCTAGTTTAATAATTAACTTTCTATGTTTCATTTCAAATTTCTCTCAAAAATATTTCATTTAATTATTAGCAGCCAGAACATAGGCTTATTTTGTCAGCAAGTAGTGGATAATTTAACTGGAGAAGGTTGTTATAAAGAATTTTGATATTAATTGCATACTGCCAATTAGAAGAGTTTTTCATAGATAGTAGGACATATTCACGTACTACAATTAAAGAAAATCATTACTACAATTAAGGAAAGCTATCACGAGAAACCATTCCAACGCATAATACAAATCTGCTTATCCATTTCCCATTGTTGAATTGTGATTGTGACTGTACCCGGGAGCTTCTATTACGAAGAGAGATATCCTGTCACTAGGTCAAAGAAGCACGTATATCTTAAGTTGTTTGAAAACAAGCCTGAAAAACTTTTATATTGTTATCTTTAGTATTCATATCAGCCTTGTGAAAAAACAAATGATATTTTATCAGCCTCTAAAAAATACATTAAATGCAAACACAAAAATATGTCTTATTTTCCTAATATCAAAACTACAAACCTTATTAAATTCATATTTGTTTATTAAAAAAAGCAAATTAAGTTTTTGAGAAATGTATATTTTTGAGAAATATGCCTTCTAAATACTTGCGATTTGTTTTTCTTTACTGCTTTTTTACTGATAATAAATGGGTCTAAATGGAATTAGGAATAATTGATTTGATGTGAATATTAAAAATATAAGTTGTATGATTTGCACTTTGAAGAAATATAAATTATCATATAATCTAAAAAAGAAATCATTTTCTTATCAATGTCTGAGCTCTGCTAGACTGCGTTCTGTTTTAAAATAAAAAATACTACATTTATATAATTTATAACATATTTTGAATTGCTAACTGAATATAAATGTTTTTATCTGAGTTGATATAGATGTGGAAGTATCATTTCGTTTGAAGAGTTATAAACGTAATCTTTATCCTAAAATCAAAATTAATGGATGTATCTCAATTATTATTTACATGCAAAGCTATCTTAAACTGTATATTATAAATTTTAGTATCCTTTATTTTACTGGATGAGCAGAGGAATATTACTACTTATAACATTTTTTGGTAAAAGAAACCCACAAAAAATGTCTAAGGTTTAATTTGAAATATTTATCTGTAATAATATAATAACTCTATGTTAAATTTTTGTAATCGCTTAAGGTAATAAAGATTTCAGATTATTAAACAGATTTATTGATCCTCAATATGTAGGTTTTGAATTAATTTGTAGAATATCTTTTTCACCCAGAAAATTTTCTGTTCCCTTTATACTGAGTTTACTATATAAATAGCATAAATCTCTCAAATAAAGCAGTAGTAAGGAACTGAAGCAAATCTCAAAAATTTAATATAAATTAGATTAATTTGTTCATTTCGTAAAAATTTAAAATCAATATATTTTAATTGATAATTCTAAGGTTTATTAAAAAAAGCTGTTTTTAACTTTGCTGATAAAAACATATTGTTAAATTCAATAAGAATTTGCGTACATATTTTAACTTATTCTCAATTAGATTAAAGATATTTCAGGTTCTGATTTTATATTCAATTAATAATATTCAAGAATTTCTAAGATTTCAAAGATTGGTTATACTGTACATTCGTTAACTGGTTCAAATTATATTTATCATTCTTATATAAGGGTACAATCTAATTTAATTAATTTTTATTTATTTGAAGTATGAAATGTGTTATAGCCTGATTATAAAAATTAATATTTTTGATGAATGAACACCGATAAAAAAAATAAAATGTCAAAAGAAATGAATAGAAATTAGTGAATTCAAACCAAGCATTTATAACATTTAACCAAAACAGTAACTTGGCATAATCAATGCAAAGTAGCACGTTAAAAAAAATTTTTTGTGTGAAATGAGTGCAAAATCATTAGAACAAAACAGAGTATTTATTAATATAATAATGTTAAAAAATTTCCTTAAATTATTGCTTGAAAATAGACAAATTTATTTTTAAGGAATTTTTCCTATCTGAAACATATAATCATGTTGCTACATTTTATTTCTTAGGAATATTTAAAAATTATTAATACAAGATTATTACATTACAATTAATAAATGTATTTTAAAAAAATGCATTGAAGAATATATAAGTTGAACATTTCGATTTAAAATTATAAAACTTTTAAGAAATCTCAAATAAAATTTTAAAACTTTTATTCTCGGAGAGGTATAAAATGGAAATTAATTTTATATATATTCAAATTTTAAGAAAAACTAAATGTTACTTTTTGAAATACTACTTTCCTTAAAATTCCTCTTCATAATACAAAATAAGTTAACTACAATTCCTACATAATAACAGTAAAGTAAAAGCTTATAATTTTTAAAGTATTCCCTACATATGATTATAAGAAATAAATAATGCTAAAAAATGTATTAGAATTTTAAAATGTTGTAAAATAGTTATTAGGTTTTTATGAAATTATTTTATTTACAATGAAACATTTTAAGGAAATAATAACTCAGAGTGTCTTTCAGAATGAAAGGTATACACAACTTGTAAAATATATTGCTGAATTTGAATCGATGCTATATAAATAATAGTCATTACTTTTCACGACGTTAATAGCATTTATCTTCCTTCTTTTCTCGATATTAAAAGCTTTAAACGAGTAAAGGCACTTAATGTCCTAGCATTTACTGGAATGGTGAGTATAAATGTTTGTTCTTTAAACTCAAAATTTATTTGTTTTTGACATTAACTATGAGTGAAAGTAAACGCTTGTTGTACTCTTTTTTATTTTGCCAAATATCTGAGAAAGTTTTATGGTTGTCTTATTGTTTCTTATGTTAAATGAAATACTTAATGTTTAAAATTTCCTTGAGTTTTAGTATGCAATTTATTCTTTCAAATAGCGTACAAAAATAAAATGTTTTAGAAACTGCATTATAATGTACAAAGCTATTTTATCTACATACTTATTCATATGATTACAAGAATAATTTATGTTTCTAAATTTGCAAATTTCATGCTATTAAATAAAACCAATACAAATTCAACTGCACCATATTATTTGGCACTATTTCTGCAAATATAAAATATTTATCAAGTAGTTGAAATAAAATTAAATCGCAGTGAAAAAAAGCTTCCGTTATAAACTTTTAATGAGATAAAATATGACTTAATATTTACATTAATACATAGATTTACAAACAATCAAAATTAAAATTATTTTTCTTTCGCTATTGAATTGATTACACTCATGTAGGTATTTACACTGAGAAAATAAGTTATAAATTGATATTTTTTTAAAACAGGCTGGAATTAAAAAAATAAATTTTAGTATCTTAAAATTTAATTTCTATGTGTAATTCTTTATAATTAAGTTTTAAAATGTTAGACTTTTAAAATATGAAAATTTTAAAATTTATTATATTACATAATCAATTTTAATTGCAACATATATTTAACATTCTTTATTGATATTATCAATAGAATTTGTGTATTAATAACTTAAAGACTCATTATATACAAAAATCAAGTAAAAAAATTCATTTCTTAAAGAATGAATATATTGTGTTCCTTATAGGAATATTCTCATATTTCTTCACGTCACATATGTTATTTGTTTTACTATATCATCAAATATTTTAATTGAATTTTATTCTTATAGTATGAAATATTAAAAAATACTTGTTTAAAATTTTTTTCTAAATAACTGTTATCATATACTGAAAAACTTGCAGAATGTGATTTGCTAAGTAGTACATCAAATAATATAAGGTTGGTAAATTATAAATACATAGCTGAAAATATCCTTAGTCATAGTTCATTAAGATCTTTAATGGCTTAATAAAAATGCTAATTGAAAAAACTTTAATGTTCACATTTATTAGAGATATTCTTAAACTAAAATTATTCTGACTGCTAAAATAGAGGCCAAAATCATGTGTCTTTACATCAAAGAAAAAGGTTTGTGAATATAAAATATTGTTATGAACTACTAAAAGCAAATGCTTTTAAGCAAAATTCTTCAGATTTATTCAAACAAGAGTTGCAATTTCAATTTTTATTTCCCAGAAAATTCATTCGCACTTATGAATGTATGTTTAAAATATGTGAAAAATTACAAAATTATTTGAAAATTAATAATATGATTTGGATGCATAAAAGTTTTGCAATCAATGTCTTCAATGAAAAAATTTATAAACTCATTAACTATTAAGGAAAATATTAAAATAAAACGACATAGTATAACTAATTCATGATCTAAATAAAACTTTTAAGTAAAGAGTGTTTTATTTTTGTAATTATAAAGTATTTATCTCACAAAAAAGAAATAACTTATCATGTTTTTATATATATGTGTATATATATATATATATATCTTAAATTTATTTACAAATTAATGTGTAAAACACCAAATTTATAAGTAAAACAATAATTCATTCATATTCATTATATTGAATTTATTATCACAAAAAGTAATCAATTTCATTAATTGGAAATTAATTTTTTTGTAGTTAAGCACTAACTTCATCAAATATAAGAATACATATTCGTTAAAAGAGCTCCATTTTAGTACATCATTTTAGATTAAAACTTACAATATAAATATATTATACATTTATAAATAACTAAATAATAAAAGACTCTAGAAATTGTATTGGGTTTGCTAAAGTTTGGGTTTTCATACAAGTATGTAGAATCACATAAATAGTGAAACATATAATATAAAATTCAATTATTTTTACATGAAGTCAATGATTTAATGAGATGATAATTTTGAAAAGATATCTAATGAATTTATTCGAATATATTTTAAATCATATATATTAAATGAATATATTAGGTACATATTTTCTTTAAACATCGCACAACTATATTACAATGCTTACGTTAATAATAAATTAAATATTTTATTTGAAAGTGAATTTCAGATCTTTCATTTCCAGTATTTTCTAATTGCATTGATTTATTTCTCAAAACTCCTTACTGATATACTTTGAAAGAAAGACCTATTTGCTTTCTTATAGAAAGGAATTTTTTTTAAGTTCCCTATAGTTAAATATAGAGAAACGAATAGTAATTTATCTAAGCGTAAAAATACATGGTAAATTCTGCATTATTGAAAAAAAATATGAGGAAAAAATTTAAGAAAGCATTATGAGAAAGAAATAGTGTTCTTTTTCGTGAAAACATCATTCAAGAATACATAATAGACCAATGGAAAACATTCACGCATTTTGCCAAAATGTTTTTATGTAAATTAGGATATCAATAAGTCATCAAGAGGAGAATTGATCTACCATTCAATGACGAGAACTTCCTGTTGTCACCAAATCAAGTTTTTGAAGTGTAACATTTCTAAAAGAACATTAGATCTAATGCTATTTATGCATAGGGAATTTTTCACACTAATAGAGGAATTAAGGTAAATAAAAGCCTCCTCTTATTGAATATGATATTAAATTTAGATCAATATTTTCAAGAATTGATCACATTGAAACATCATCTTCAAACATGCTTTAAAAACAGGAAAAAATTACTTTTTTATTTCATGAAGTGAAAGATTATTTGATTTATCTGAAGTCAAAGGCCAATAGTAACAGTTATAACGAATCAGGAAAGAGTTACATGTACTCCACGAAATTCAATCTGATATATTTTTAATTTAATCCTAAGCCAGAGTCTTCAGGTATAATTGACCATTTAAAATGAAAGAAGAGTATTTCTATCAAGAAATTACAGGAATGGAATATAGCTTGTAATGTTGAACGAATTTAATGTGCATACGCATATTCTACATTTTTGTGCATAGTATCACAAATATGCAGAAATATTTTCTGTTGGGAATATAAAATTCTCGAGAGTATAAGAGAGAGACAGCGTTTGTTTTTGCCACTGTTTGGTTATTTTTTTCTATTTTACGTTTCATTGTATATTTTTTCTGTAAGGAAGAGGACAATCCATTATCCATTCAGAAAACTAATCAATCACTTTTAAAGTTTGCAACACAGCGATGCTTCTGCATCACTGCGCCTTAAATTCTTACAAGTTGATACTATGTTTCACATACTGCATTCCATCGTAAAGTTCGTCTTTGAAACATTTACTCAAGACTAAATTATAATCTGAATACATAAGTTATCCAAGATTCTTATTGGCATCAAATCCGAACATGAAAGAATATAAGCTATAATATATATATATATATATATATATATATATATATATATATATATATATATACGGGTAAGGAGGTCCTGGATTCGAATCCCGGTTCAGGTATTCAGGCATGGATGTACTTTCTCCATTTCTATCCTGTCTTTGTCCTTTCCTTGTGTGTGTGAATGAAGTATGAATGATGAATACCCTATAAAAGCGTCCCTATGGCATGTGTGAGGGTGCGATGTTGGCCCACCCCCTGTGGTGCACCCAGAGCAACACCTCGGCGGCTGAGAGGTCGCTGTGTCTGGCCAGTTCCTTGGGATCAGAGAACAATAGATTAATAGTTTCTGTTGCAGTAGTAACTGTCTACAATCTGCCATTGTAAAAAAAAAAATATTTATGTATGAGGCTATTTGAAGATTCTTGAATACCTAGTTCTTTGACTAATTTGTTGAAATACCAATTCTTCAATAGTTTGTGGAACTAACCCTATGATATACTCATTTCTAATCAGTGAAGGTGCGTGCTTCTTTTACTTATTAATTTATAATTGTGTTATGAATCTCTGAATTCTCAATTTCCAAGTAAAATTTAAATTGCTATATTATTTTACTCTGATCATTTATATATATATATATATATATGTGTGTGTGTGTGTGTGTATGTGTGTGTGTGTGTGTATGTGTGTGTGTGTATGTGTGTGTGTGTATGTGTGTGTGTATGTGTGTGTGTGTGTATGTGTGTGTGTGTGTATATATGTGTGTGTGTGAGTGTTTATTTGCATAAGTTGTTTCTGATTAACGTAACAAAGGCATAGACTTTTAATTCTACAACCATTTTTTTTCAGTGTAAAAAATCTAAGAATTCTCATATTGTATTCCAAAAAACAAGAGTTTGCTCAAACATTATACATTTTATGCATTACTTATTTTGAAAAATACTCCACAATATATTTCAAACGTTAAGATGTTTGTAAGTTTGTTTTAATGTTTGTAGGTTTAAATATTAATATACATAATTCTATACTTTATTTACTTATGAACTTAAAATATTACTAGTTATTTAAAGATCTCTTTATTATTATTATCTCTTTATTAGAGGAATTATTAAAAAGTCTAATGAATAAGACTGTTTTCATACTAAGATAATTTGAGCTGAAAGTTATAACTTAGTTGTTCTGCTGAAATTTCATTTAGACACGCAAGTAAGTATAGTGTTCAAACAGTTTGAGCAAAACTCTACTGTTTTGCTAATAATTTATTAAAAAAAAGGATAACTAATAAAAACGTAATGTGAAAACGTTTTCGCATGTACCTACAACAAATTTCATGTGCATATAAAATAAAAAAAATTGTTTTTCATGAATCGTATATCAGCAAATTTAACTAATGCATATATTATATTGTTGGAAATGATATCTTGCAAGATAATGTTTGAAAATCATTTTACAGCAAACAAGTTTTTAGGATTTGCTGTCACTAAAAGTCCTTGAGGAGATTAAAATATTAATAATCTCTTTAATTAATAATTCATTTTATTCCACATAAATTGTAAATGATAAAAATGTTTCAGAAACTAATAAAAATCTTTAATTATTTCATGCAATTTTGTTTCTTGTGTATTTCATTGTCTTAAAATAATAGCAAAATAATTTATATTATTCTTTTTTTTGTGATTATCAGTACAAAGTCATTATGTTTCTTCCCTTTTTCTTGTAAAATAGACATAATGCAAGATGTCTTACAAGTTAATAGAAAGATTATATAATTGCCAAACCTACACATTTATAATCATTAAGCAATGCATTAAAATATATATTGAAATTAAATAAAAATTAAATTACGTTTCATTTTTGACATTTTTGAGTATTATCCACGATGCCTTTCACAACTGAAAACTATTTTTGTATTAAAATCACCACCTACATAAGCACTATGTTACAAAAGAACTTAAATGTTATGCGTTAAGTACAAATTAAAAAAGAAGGGTAAGTCTTCCTCTCTATCAATATTATAATAAATCTAAGGAAATTAAAATCTAAACAGTTGCTAGTTTTTTAAAAGCAGAGTATTCCTTAAAGCTATATACTTTAATTTTATATATAATCTATCATTAAATATAGAAAAAAAATTATTTCTTTCATTAAGATATAGATAATTTATTTCAAAGGAGAAGCGTATTTCATTTATACGAAAAATTGAATACATTTCATCACTTTATCATTGCATTTTGATGAATTTATAATAAATTAAACTGAAAATATTTTATTCGGATTAATTCAATATTTATTCAAATTTTATTTACTTTAGGAAGATCATTTAGCTTTTGTTTTACTTTTAGATTAAAAGTAATTTAATAATTTAATGCCGAAATATGTTTTAAGAATACTAATAATTGTCTCGTTGTTTTATGTGTTGAAATTAATAGAATGGTATTTAGTCAAAAATATCACAAATGAAAATTTGTTTTCCTTTATTGAGACTCATTTATTATTTTTCATTTATTTAGTAATGAGATTAATTATTACAAACTTAAAGTTGTAACTGATATGTAAATCAGCCTAGCCATTCTAGAATTAAAATCTGAAGATTTATAAAATGTCAGTTTATTAATAAATAATATTTCTACTGCAAATATTATTTCATTCAAAGATAGGTGTGAGAAATTTATGCAGTACCTTGACTGTAATGAATAGGTAATACAAAAGACAAAATTCTAATTTACACTCAAAGTCAATAAACAGTAATATCAATAATTTAAATATGAAAACTATGTATCATCCTTTTAATGAGACAAGTATTACAGTGTTTTGTATTTTCTAATCTCTAACTGAGAGAGACTATTCATTCGAAACTTCTTTTTTACTTCCATATAAATGAAAACCAAAATAAAATATTAAAACTATTTTTTTAAAAAAATTAAATAAAATCGTATTTTAGACACCAAATATTTTTGAAGAGTAAAATTATTTCAAGCCAAGTTCTATTAGAAATTGAATTGTAGTATTGTCATCTTATATCTCGTATCAAAATTTATGAACACATTAATTATTTAAAATGTAAAATATAAAGTATATTTTCAAACGCTGCAAAAGGTGAATAAAAGCCTAAATCCTAAATACTGAGCTTATGTTTCCTTTTGCTATGTCTGAGTTTCAAATATAGATGATTTTTAATTGCTTTTTAAAATGGATAATAAAAATTCGGAAACTAAATTACACATATTTTGTCAAGAGTATACTTTTAGTAACGAACACTGAAACAGTTTAGTCACAAAATTAAATTATATTAAATTCACATGCATTTATTTACTTTCGCTGATATTTGACTTGACTTTCTCATATAATACATTTTTATCATCGCATATTATAAAAATATTAAGAAATTATTTTAAAAAGTGATCACTTTTACATCTTTGCCAATTAATAATTTTAACTCAATTATCTGAAATGGAAATTTCTGTTTATATTACAGCGGTATGATTAATAAACCTATATTTGATAGAAGAGTGTAACAATAAACATAAAATATGCCAAGGATGGGCGTAGCATATGAAAAAAGTTAACATGAAATGTTTGCGTGAAATCCGATGTAAGGTTAATATATTTTTCAATAGCTGTTTTCTTCTATTGTTATATTATATTATGAAAAATTAAAAAAAAGGTTCAATTAGGTAAAAACGGTGGGAGAAAATAGAAATCTTATGAAAAAATGTATTCAGAATAGAAATTTATGCAGAATTAAAAATATTTCAAGCTTGTGTATTCAATTTTATGAAATTTTCAAGGTTAAGAAATTTCATTAAATGTATTGGATACTTTAATGTAAAGAAAAAAATAAGAATTTATAATAATGAGATATTTAGTCAAATATACAATGTTTTTGATATTTTGAAAAGTAAAAATACCTTGAAAAGTAAAAATTATAACATACATTTGCGTTACAGTTTATATTTGCATATTTATAGACAAGAGTAAAATTTAGAAAGTAAATTCAGTAAAATGTATGTACAAAATAATAAAAACAAAAAGTGTATCAATCTGATAGCTGATTTTTTTTTCTTCTTTTTTTTTTTTTAAATAAAAGTGTATGCTATTAGTATGAAAGAATTTCATGTCACAGACAATTTATTTTGATTAAATTCTTTGAAAGTTTTTTTTTTATATTTAATACATTAAAATATACATAGGTTTCTGAGAATGCTTTGTATGAATCAATATTTTTCCAAAACACTTTACAAATCTAATATAATCAGAAATATTTTGTTGTTTAAAAATTGTTTATTTGACAGAAAAAAAACGGACGAATCAAACTCCATATATTTAATGGTAAATAAAAGAATAATTAATCTCAAATTAAATTTCTAGACTAAATAATTTTTATCATATTTCAAAATATAATATAAATAAAATATAGACATTTCCTTTAAATGCTTAGCTAAAACTTTTTGCAATACCAAACAATTATGAGGCTTCTATATTTAGTAAAGTGTATTCTGAAGCAATATCATTAAATCTATTTATTTATAGAATTTATTTAAAAAAAAGAAATTAAATTAAAATATTAGTTTGTTAATCTTTCGTAAGGAATGTTTATTTAAAAGCGTGTACCTTTTTAAATACCTAGATTCAGTTAATTATACATATTTTAATAAGGAAATATTAATGACACATTTTAAAGTTTGTCGCTGTTTTCTTAATCTCTTATAAATCTATATTAAGCAATATTCTTGAGAAGGCTTAGCAATAAAATAAAACAAAAATATACATGAATGCAAAATTTTAAAGATTGTTTGGCTAACAGAAATGTATGAAACCAACCTTTATACAATAATTCGATTTATAATGACGATCTTATAATGTAGATTTTTTAAATATAGGGCAAGTAAAATTTTTTATAACATACCCATTACTATTATTTATATTCCTTTTGAGATTAAATTTAAAGATTTTATGTAAAATTCGAAATTGTGAATATAATTAAGTTTCTATTATTAAGTAATAGATAATAAGGATGGTATTAGTATTCTTGTTATGTCATAGATTTATACACATTATAATAAGATATTATTCAATATTTTTATGGACTTAAACATGTGTACATTTGAAGAAGAAATAATAATGAATACCAATCAATTAAAATAATTCAAATGTGTTTTCAAATAAAAATAATAAAATTAAAAGTATTTAATTTAAAGAAAGTATTAATTACTGCATTAGATTAATTTTGTAATTAAAAAAGCTAACAATAACTAAGACTCGAAAATAACCAACATACTTTTTTTTTTTTTTTTGATTTCTGATAACAATACCTAATTTGACTTATGTTAAAGTATGCATACATTTTATGTAAAAAATGAAAATAAATATTTATATAAGAGAGATAAATTTGAACTTTAAAATAATTAAATTATAAAGATCAGAAATAAATGTAACATATTACAAGTACTAATTGCTTACTAAAAAAATTAGGACATTTGAAAGTATGTTTTACTGTTTAAACTATAAATTTATGCGAAATAAAAACTAGTATATTACAAACAACACTGTCGTTTTCTTTAACATCATTACTAAGATTTACTTTTTTTTTAAATTTCATAAAATATAACAGCACTTAGTTCATATATCACAAAAAATTTTTTCACTGTAAAATTTACAATTTCAATTCACAGAAAATGTGATTCTTTAAAGATAAGAGATACTTATAACTTTGAAAAAATTAAACAAAATCTTATATGGACACATTAATTTTAATTCACATTAATATCAAAGCGTTTCTTAATTAAATGTTACGTCTTGAGTTTTTAAGTGTACTGAAAGAAATTTTTATTTTAGGTGTATTGAAAGAAAAACTTCAAGATCATTTACACTACTCAAAATAATTTTAGTAGTTTTATCATCAATACACTACACTGCAATTCAGTTTATGTATTTTCAAAATAATATTCTTCAAAATATAATATTTGTCTATGATATAATAAAACGCATTTTAGGTCTACCGTTTACCAAGGAATTCACATATATTTTTATAATTTTTTTTTTCAGAAAACCAATGATAAATACGATGACAATATATTTACTTTTTTACAAACTGTTTCTAAAATCTACTATTTTACAAACTCTTTTAATTGGTTTGAAATAATATGTTTTACTTTTTGAACAAATGACGAAACTTATATTGCTTATCATTAAAAATACCCATGATTATACTATTAATAGTCATTAAGCTCCAGTTTATAATTTTTCCCTTCCATTTGGATAGAGTACATGTTGTTTTCATCAGGGGTGAAGGGTATTTCTTATATATATATATATATATATATATATATATATATATATATATATATATATATATATGTATATATATATATATATATATATATATATATATATATATATATATATATATATACTTATAAGTACAATAAATACATTAGATATAGCTTTTTATAGATACATTTTCGATCTATTTAAAAAGTATATTATCCTTTCATAAGCATTGATTTGTTTCTATATTCTAGTAAATAGTTTTGTATCTCTGAAAATTATTTATGAATTATTTTATAGGGTTAAATAAAATATGTTTGACGAAATGATAAGTATATTATGAATTTGTGATTTATAAATTCCTTTTTCAGTGAATAATGCGTAAGAATTCAAAATATACAGTTATTTGTATTAAAAAAATATACTTTGAAAAATAAAATTGAATTTAATTTATTTTAAACATTAAGAACATGAAAGAAATGGATATTAAAAGGCAGCTACTTCAAAAAAAAATGTGTCACACATTTGAGTTGATTTCTAAGATGAAAGAAATGCAGAATACTATTTCTTAAATAAAATATATTATTTTTATTCATTACTTTACTATTTATTTTAATATAAATGAATTTTATAAACTGTAAAGTAATAAGCATTCTATAAATGTCATATTTATTGCTTCTGCATTGTAAGTATGAAATTCATATACAACGAGCATAAATGTGTAATAATAGGGGGAGTTAGCAAACTTAGCTACGAATTGCATGGTTCTTTACTTTTACCGTGAAAAATACGTGGTATACCCAAGAGATTTGATATTCGCATTTGCAAGAAATACGGAATTATAAACGAGGAAACTAGACTCCCATGAGGTGAACATTTCTTTTCTGAAGCAGCATGATCACCCACAATCATCTATCACGCCATCTTGACAGCCAGCAAAACCAGGTCAAACAAAAACAAAAATAATGACGAAACTCTCACCGTTAAGAGGATCAAATCGAAGCCGCATTGTTTAATAAAACAGAAACAAGGACCCTACATTTTAAACAAAATGTGTGTTTTAAAACTATGATTTAAAATAACCAAATAAAATTAAATAGTTTTATATTTTGCTAACAGAAAAATTTTTGAACTTAAATTACATTTAAAAAAAAAAGATAATTTTTTGCATAAAAAAATCAATAAAAATGATTTTTTTTTCATCACAAATCTTAACTTAAAATTTTTTTTAAAGTTATTTCTATCCTATAATATTACTTGTTTATCATAACATTTGGTTATAATTTACTCAGATTAAACATAAACTCAAATTATTTAGTTTAAATACAATTTGTAGATTTCATTAACTCAAATAAATGGGAAAACATTTATTTATTTTGAACAAAATCGTAATGTATAAAACAGTTTTATATAATAGTTTATTTTACCACAGTATAAATTATTTTTCATTAAAATTATCAGTTTAAGTATGCCTTATGCTTGGTAAAAAGCAATGCTAAATTTTTTATTTAACATTGATCGAAACAAACAATTTTATAATATAAGCTGAGAATATGCTAAGGAGTATGCATTCATAGATCCTTGACCGGCAGCATTGTTTTTAAATATCAACATAAGATTATTGATTTGCAATATGCAATAGTGAGCAATTGTGAATATTAAGATATTTCAACTGAATCATCTAATATTTTAATTACATATTAACATAATTTATAAAAAGAGATTATTTGAAATTTACGAAAAGTTTAATTTACAATACCCAAGAGATTTGATATTCGCATTTGCAAGAAATACGGAATTATAAATGAGGATACTAGGCTCCCATGAGGCGAACATTAATAATAGTAACTTTAAAAAATCAGTAAATAATAGTAACTTTAAATATTATTTTTTCTCAATACAAAATAGAAATTAACAGATTAAAAAGAAAAATTGGTCAAAATAATTGTTAAAATATTTCTTCGTTCTAACTTTTTAAAAGATTCCTGAGACAGAACTTTTTTAAAAGATATATGTTTTGATAAAAATGTAATTCTTGCATGCAGCTTAACATACATTAATGTGGCCCATTAAACGTATTGAAGTTTCTTGAAATTTTCCTCTGAATATTTTCAAGTGTTTTGTGCAGGATTATTAAACAGCAAATTTTAAAGTTTGATATTGTTTTCCTTTTAAAACATGAATAAAGAACAGTGAATATTTTAGGCAATTTCAATAAAGTTATTTTCCTTGTTTTTTTATATCTAAAATTAAAATTTATTTTAGACATTTATGCACAGGAAAATTTTAAACAACAAATGTAGATCAATACGGAATTGAAACAGATTCAAATAAGATTTTTTTTTTTTTATGTACGCCAGCTGATTTTCCGGGAGGTGTTTTTGTTTTTACATTTCATTTATAAGGAAAAGTTAGGTAGAAGGTATATGTCTTATAAGCAGAAAATAAAAGAAAAGAATTTCGAAACTTAAAAATATTCGGCAAAAATGTACATTAATTAGTTTTTTATTATTTCCATTAATAATTTAAGAGAAACATTGTAAATTACTTTAAGAAACTGTAAATTATACTCATTTACTGCTTACGTATGTAATTACTCATTTAAAATTCTGAAACCAAATTTTAAAATTAGAAGTTTTAAATAAAACTTCCATAACTTTGATTCCGATTTGAATATTGGAAAATTTAGAAGAAAATTAGATTAAAAATATTTTCATTTGAGAAATATCTAAAGAATAATAATGCATAAAGATTTAAAATAATATTTAAAAAATTTTTAAATTTTGTTATGAATATAGTTTTATGTGTGCATTATATAAATGTCAGTTCAAAACACACTCTGTATCTTTAAAAGTCTTAACTAGTTCAAATGATGTGTTTAAATTCAAATTTTATAAATTTCAGTTTGTTCTATTCAAATGAAAAATTATTCAGGTTTTATTATAAATATCTATAAATAAATTACACAGTAAAATAAAATTGTTTCTATAATCAAAATTCCTTTTTAGAAACAAGCTGTAGTAAGTCATATATTTTATGTTATGGAACAGTTAATTTAAACAAATATATATTATATCAGTTTTGCTCATATTTTTAGATTTGCACAAAATGTAATCATATTAACATGTCAGCTTTATATTTAATATGAGTTGTAATCGCAGTTTTAAAAACAGTTATGTACAAAGTTGCATTTTTATGTAAATTTATTAAAGCATTCAAATACATGCTATAGGCGCCTATAACTTTAAAGTTGTAAATTATAGGGTGAAACTGTTAATCCAGTCTTAAAATGTAATATATAGTTCACTTGAAAGTTTAATGTTAATTAAAATAATATTGTCTATGTGAGGAATTAGATACTTTTAAATATAATAAATAGGAAACGAAACTTTTTTTAAATAATCTCAACATAATGAAGATTTACAAAATAGTATTTATACAAATTTTCCTCGCAGGTTAATATACAGAAGGAAGTCGAGTTTGCGAGGCTTAGTGCCAGAAGCTTGTCTTCTATAACCAATTTTGATACCTTGTAACTCGAAGATTTTGAACTCAAATGTACCGTCCAACAGCCGCCACCTGCCTCAGTAGATGAGCCATAAAACCATACCTTGATGAGGCGAGTAGTCTCGCCAGCACCCACTCTCTAATATTGGCACACATTGTTTCTCGTGGAAGACTTGTGCTACCTCACCTTAACGAATCGTCAAATCCTATACTATTCCTCTACGTCAAAGCTCTCCACCGAATCATCCCCGGTGACACGCTGGTATTCCATCATTGGAATGTCATCAGACGCAATGGACATTATCATTTTCAAGATAGACCAGTTGCGCCGGTCCAGGATGGTACTCAAGCTTTCGCTCTTGTACACCAGTTTGCTCCTTTCATCCGAGGTCCTGGTACAAGACAGTACGAAGTGGATGCAATCCACCACCACATTGCACGAGCGACATAATTCACTAATCGGATACCCTCGTTTATGAAGGTATTCCAGTCTCTATTTGGGCAACTAAAGCATTACCGAAAACTCTTTTTTCAGAGACTGTTTCGAATAATCTGAAGGTCTGGCGAACAACTTCTTCACTTTCATATCTTAGTTGCCATACACGCAGTGCTTCATTACGCAGCACCTTTATCTGGTTCGACCTTGGACGTGGCAGGTCTAGCGTTGGCCCTGGTAAACTCGCAGCCTCTTTGACTGGCATACCTGCTCTTTCGTTGCCGAAAGTGCCTGCATGAGCGCGTACAAAGTGTAAGTGCACCTCTCTACCACTAGTGACTCCCCAGTAGGTGTCCTTTACCTTGTTAGCCAAGATGTTCTGATTATTTGGATCGGCCAGGCAATAAAGGGAGGACAACGAGTCACTGTATAAATGGCAATTGCTGTTGCCCGGTTTTGATTTGAGCCAGTTTAGTGCCATTCCCAGCGCCGATATTTCCGCCTGAAAGATGGAATTTTCTTCACCGAGTCTAGCACCATAAGTTTCAATTTCATGCCTAAAGTACAAGACTGTAAACCCAAACCTATTTTACACTCAATGCCTGACCCGTCGGTAAATACTTCCAGACCCTCACCAGTTGGCGTTTCGCTGACGAAAGGCACACTATTTCGATCCGCTGGGTGACTTTTCAGAATTCTGACTTCACCAGGTGGTGGTATATTCTTTCTGTTAGGAGTTTATCCAGTACTTTGCCTAAGCTAGACAGTAGACAAATCGGCCTATATGAACGCGCCTCAGACGCGTTCTTTCCCTGATTCAAAAAGAGGAAAAATTTGGCATGTTTCCAAGATCTTGGGAATTGCTTTAGATAAAGGCTTTTATTGAAGAGGAGTATAAACATTTCGGGATTTCTCTCGCAAATATATATATATATATATATATATATATATATATATATATATATATATATATATATATATATATATATATATATATATATATATATATATATATATATATGTATATATATATATATATATATAGTTTGCACCACCTTCGCCGGGATTCCGTCTGGTCTCGGTGCCTTTTTCTTTGACATGGATTTGACTACCGACCTAATCTCCACTTTTGTAAAGGGCCGATTGTCACCTCCACTGCAATAGGAGTTCGCTATACTCCTCATGCTTATTTTCTCAATACTCTCTTGGTCCGATTCGTCCACAGGGAACAAACTAGCTACAATTGCTTTGATGGTTTCCTCTTCGCTATTGCTCAGAGTTCAGTCAGGCAATTTGACACCACTCATTGGTGTGCTTTTGACAGCGTTTCCAACTGCTAATTTGTATGGCAGAGACCACAATTTGGATCTCATTGCTTTTTGGCAGAACTTATCCCAGTTCGACTCATTTTTCTCAAGTATGAGTCGTTTGTACTGGGCCGCAGATCTATTGTAGAGTGTTTTTCTGGCTTTGCGCTCATCGAAGTCGGAGAATTTTTGAAACCGTCTCCTCAATGCTCGCGTTTTGCTCCGTAGGATCGTTAGCTCGTCATCCCACCATGGAACCTGCTTCATAGCGGTCGTGCTAGTATGATACCGAAGCCTTCTATTGCATACCTCCTGTAGCACATTGTTAATGTCTAGAACTACCTCGTCTAAGTCTTTGCCTTCTTTTACTCTTATGATCTTATCGTTGAGATCGGATGTTTTTTTATTAAAGTCTGCTATCAGTCTCTGAAGGCGATACTTTCCTAGTCTGAATTTCTAGGAGTTTTAACAACATTGTTAGCCTGAAGAAGATATATTTTGATCGCTTAAGCAATTTTCAACTATTTTCCACCACGAAAAGGATGACTGTAGAGCGCCCGTCGTCACCGACAGATCAATCCAGCTACTTCCATTTACAGTTTCAAAGGTCAGCCCGAAGGTTGCCTCATTTAATATTTACGAGGTCGTTTCGAATGAGAAACTCCACAAGGGCTTTTCCTCGCTTCGTTCCCACCCTAGACGGACACACAGGATCCCACATTTGATGTCTGGTGTTAAAGTCTCCTCCTATGAGAACTCTCGGGTGGAACCGAATCACTTTTCGAGAGTCTCTAGAAAACCGCCAATGTTCCTCTTGGTGGAACGTACCAGTAGCGATTGGCGCAGATCTTTGATCTCTACCGCTACGATGTGAGCATCCGCATGTCTAATCCAGACGCTGAAATTATAATTAAAGTTAAAATATTCGTTTTATAAAAAATAATCAGAAGAATACCTTTAAAAAATAGATTACAAATGATGCTATAGTAATATCAACAAATTATGTGAATAGATAATAGATAAGTTAGAATATATAATACTTTTAATCGAATTCATCGATTTCTATTTATAGATACCCATTTAGGTCAATTTAACATGTTGATTTGATAAATAAAATTAGATTCCATGAAAAATTAAAATAAGCAATTAGTTTCAATATTTCTAACAATATCTACTTTTATTTAAACTAAATGAAAATATCAACCATAGATTTTCTTAAGAAAGCACCTTAAAACTATCTCACTTTATAAATTCATTTAATGAGCATTTTGCAAGACTGTTTTATACACTACTGGCCATTAAAATTGCTACACCAAGAAGGCGACATGCTGCAGACGTGAAATTTATACGAAAAGAAGAAGATGCTGTGATATGCAAATGATTAGCTTTTCAGACAAAGCAGGTGCCATTAGCGACACCTACATTGTGTTTAAATGAGGAAATTGTTCAGCCGGTTCCTTATACACAAATTGCATTTGAGCGTTGTTGCCTGGTGAAAAGTTGTTGTAATGCCTCTTGTAAGAAGGAGGAATGCGTACCAGCAC
The DNA here is from genome assembly GCA_030067965.1 of Latrodectus elegans. Lineage (NCBI taxonomy): Eukaryota > Metazoa > Arthropoda > Arachnida > Araneae > Theridiidae > Latrodectus > Latrodectus elegans. Next base: position 32,095,571 of record CM057822.1, on the reverse strand, counting down.
GTTTCTCACTTTGGTAAATGTTGAATTGAAGCGTACCGGTATTGAGGTATATCTAATTGCAGTATTGCTGCTCGCGTCGGTCGAGATCCAATGACTGTTAGCAGAATATGAAATCGATGGGTTCAGGACGGTAATACGGAACGCCACGCGGGATCTCAACGGCCACCTATCACTAGGAGCCGAGAAGAAAGGCATATTATCCGCATGGCCGTAATGGATCGTGCAACCACGTCACGAGCCGTGAGTCAAGAAACGGGGTCGTTTGGAAGACAAGTGTCTGCACGAACAGTTCGACGACATTTGCAGCAGCATGGACTCTCAGCTCGGAGACCATGGCTGTGGCTTCCCTTGACGCTACGTCATAGACAAGAGCGCCTTCAATGGTGTGATCAATGACGAACCTGGGCGCACGAATGGCGAGATGTCATCTTTTCAGATGAAACCAGATTCTGTGTACAGCATCATGATGGTCACATCCGTGTGTGGCGGCATCGTGATGAACGCACACTGGCAGCGTGTATTCATCATAGTCATACTGGCCCATCACCTGGCGTGATGGTATGGGGTGCCATTGGATACACGTCTCGGTCACCTCTTTTTCACATTGACGGTGCTTTAAACAATGCACGTTACATTTCTGGTGTGTTACGACCCGTGGCTCTACCCTTTATTTGAGCCCTGCGAAACCCTACGTTTCAGCAGGATAATGCCCGACCGCATGTTGCCGGTATTGTACGGACCTTCCTCGATACGGAACATGTTCGGCTGTTGCTCTGGCCAGAACGTTCTCCAGATCTTTCACCAATAGATAACGTCTGGTCAATGGTAGCCAAGCGACTGGCTCCTCACCAAACGCCAGTCACTACGGTTGATGAACTGTGGCATCGTGTTGAAGCTGCATGGGCATCTGAACCTGTACATGCAATCCAATATCTGTTTGACTCAATGCCCAGGCGTATAACTGCTGTTATTACTGCCGGAGGCGGTTGTTCTGGATACTGATTTCTCAGGATCTATCCAGCCAAATTTTTTTTTTAAATTTAATCAGTTGTTATTTCTAGTATAATATATTTGTCTCCAATAAATATCATTTTGTTATCTGCATTTCTTCCTAGTGTAGCAATTTTAATGGCCACTAGTGTATGCTCAATAATAAACGGTTTTTTTGGCAAATAATTTCATAATATATGATATATCTATCAAAATGCTTTTGAAGTATTCTTATAAAAATAAAAATTTGCTAAATTTATCAAAAATCTTTTTTTTTTAAAAAAATAACCCTCACTAAGTTAATGTTATTTATTAAGTTTATCTAAAGTTCAATGTTATATATTTATTTCATAAATTTAAATTATAATTATCCGTAAAAGATTCAGATTTTTGCGTGAAACTTAGTAGTTTTAAAAGTGAAGTTTTCAAACATTGATTTTTATTACCTTAATCATACTTCATTCAAATACATCATTTCAACACCATATCAGTTTCATTTAAAATTTATAAGAAATATATAATATTTATATATTTCTTATAAATTTTATATAAAAATAAACGCAGACTATATAATTTCTAAAATTCGGGTTAAAAAAGTGGAGAAAAAAATATAGGACATTTTAATTTTTTCTTTTACTTATATCTGATAATTATCAACAAAACATAAAAAAATATTTAAAAATTAAAATTATTTTAATAACAACAAATACATAATTATATGTATTTCATTTAAAATGAACCCCTTATTTCTTTTGCTTTTAAAATTTAATGTAATATGTTTATTACACTACATTATATAAAATGTGTACATATAATATATTTCTAACTTGTAATAAGGATTCTGTATATATTCTAACAGTTTAAAATTATTTTAAATGCATGTTTCGACACTTACGTTAAACTCTTTATATTTGGAATCAGTGTTTTCCCTTTACATATTGTGCAATATCCAATCACTAAATACAACATCGATATTCTTTTTATTTGTAACTGAGTCTATAAAAAGGAATTCTTTTATTAAAACGCGTAATTAATTAATTCTTATTAGGGAATATTTTTTATCAAGAATTTATAAAGGTTTTTAGAAACTTCTCACAATAAAAGTTATCTCAAAAGACATTATGTTAATATTTCTTATAGATTTATTTAAAATACATTAATCTAATTTTATTGTCATTTCGAAATATGTTATGAAAATATATTAAGTAACCCAAAATAAAGAAACTTGGATAAATGAAATTCTGATTCTGCGAATCAGTTAGTCTTATTAGAATTTCAAATAGATCATTTCATTCCAAAATGCTGATAAGAAAATTCATGAGGCATCCTGGAATTTTCTCACGCATGAATAAATAAATAGTAGATGCCATGAAAACAAATTTTTACTCCGGATAATATGTAAGTGAGCTCTCAGATCAGTTATTTAAATGGAAATAAAATGTAAAATCTATTTTGTTTTCGTGCATGAAAATTTATTGAAATATTCCTAATGTAGACTAAAAATTAAGCAAGAACTTAATATGCTCGGAAAAAAGAAAAATAAGATCAAATTTTATTTGCATTTAGAAGCCACTGAAATATATATGTTTTACAAAAGTAAGAATTTTGGACTAAAAGTTTTTTTTAATTCAGATTACTTTTGCAAGATGTATGATTGTAAATCAAATAAACTTACCAGAGTTTACCTCAACTAATGTACATAAGAAAACCAAAATGCTTTCTTGGTTTTTCATGGTCGATACTGGTGTTAAGATTAATCACATTGCTCAAATCACGACAGCTAAGTGTTTTTATTTTCTATATATTTCCTTCTGATATTTCATAAAAAAATTGGATCAGTTTCTCGATGTTAAAAGTCTTATTTACAGTTCCAACTGTAGAAAAAATGGAAAACTATCAATAACAATAAATGAATAACTATGAATAAATCAAAATAAAATGTAATATAAATCTTTTGAACCTTACCATATTGCAATTTTTGTATTTAATAACTAATAATTTGATATTATTCTCAGAAATTTACATTGACACTTCTAGAAAAATGAGAAAAAAAAATTTAAGAAAATCATTGTATTATTTTATTAAATTTCAATTATCGTTTTTAAATTAGCAAAAGATAATAACATTATACAAAATTATAGGAAATGAAATAAAGTAAGTGCAATTTTTACAAATAGAGAAGAAATTTGATTTTTGTCATTCTATATTGATGGTAATATTTCATCTTTCATTTAGAAATCTTTTGTGAGCACTCTCTCAACTGGAGTTAGTATAAGGATAAGAAAATATTTTATATAAATTGCATTATAATTTAGTTGTTCTTTAGTATTAGGAAAGAAGTTCACACAGAGTTAGAGGCAAAATTCTCACAATCTTGGGAAAAGTTTTGAAAATAAACATTTTATCTCTTTATGCTTTTAAGAACTTAATTATTTCTTATTTTTGCTTTGATAATGAAGCAAATTTGTATGCGTAAACAATAATCGTATTTATAAATATACGATTATGAACTTTTAAATTGATGAAAACTTTAAAACGATTCGGAAACTTATTCCATGGATATTGAAAAAGGAGTCTCAAATGAAGTATTTACATAATGTGATTCTTAAGAATACTTATATTTTATAAGCATTTAATGGTTAGCAGCTGCTGAATTTAAGATCCATTTGAGAAGGCAACTATCACTCAAATTATTTCTCCAGTGTATTCCTTTGCTTTAAATCCCATGAAACATGTGCGTTGCAATTATACCAATCCAGGAACAGCAAGCAAATAAAACATATCTTGACTCAAGAATGTGAACTCTTACTTCTAACACTAATGGACATACGTTGTTGAGTTTTGGATCTCCGTTTACTGCAATGGTGCAAAGCAACTACCGAAGAAAGAGCAAGGAAATGTGATTGTTGTTATTTCATTTGGGGAAACAGACATGTGTAATGATACTGTGGATTCAATAATGCATTTTTTTATTTCACTTCATGTTATATATATATATATATATATATATATATATATATTCATTTTTATGCAGTTACACGTTTTTTCATAGTTTAATTACAAAATGCTGAAACTCACTTTTGAATTTCCTATCTTTCAGATAATTTCCGGAGGAAGAATTAACACTTGTTATAAATGCCTTGAACACCAGTGTGTATGCATCCAATTAAAATCATTTCAAAATATCTAATTGCCTTTAATACTATTTCGTGCTTTTCATTCCTAAATGACTCATTTTCTTCTATTCCTCGCGCATTATTTTCGTGTTAAAATAAATAATTTAAGCATAGTTCATTGATTATAATTTTAACAATAAGTAATTTTTGTTAAAAAATGTCATAAACTAAAAATATTCCTTAATAGTTTTTAATAAATAATTTTAAGTAAATATAGTTAATAAATTAAATTAGTAAATTAAAATTAATTTTAGCACATGCTTGTATAAAAACATTTTAGGTATTAAATATCTTGATTCTTTATTGAAATTAGTATGTTAATTATTTTTATAAGCAATTAAAAAGTAATAAAATTAATTTGTTGTTTTACTTAATGAATAGCAAGTGTATAAAGAATCAAAATTTAATTCAATATGCGAAATGTTTAATGCAGTATATAATATAATATGGACTGGTGGACAATTGCTAAGCATGGATCACAAATTGCAATGTAATATAACATTAAGTGAAACATAATGCCTAGTAGGATAAAATATAGTTGCCACACTGTTCAGACATTAGAATAAACAATATTTATTGTTCTGGAAAGTACAAAAGCTGTGAAACATCTGAAAGAAAAAAAAAATGTTCATTTGATGCTGCATACGGAAAAATGGAACAATGCATCTAAAAGTCAGCAGCCACCTTGAAGAAAGGTAACAGTACGAGATATGTCCACCATGGAGTGTCATGCAACATTCCACACGTCGCATCATACTTTGCACTACATTATCCAGCAGCTGTTGAGGCAATTTATCCCATTCGTCTGTGAGTGCACGGATGAGGGTGTTCTTGTTTATGGGAGGATAGTTTCGACCAGCAACTTGCCTCCCCAAAGCATCCAACACATTTTCAATGGGTTTTAGATTTGGATAACGTGATGGCCATACGAGGAGTTAAATACCATAGTGGTCTATGCAATCCGGAACAGTGAGTGTTCAATGACATGTTGCATTGTCGTACATAAAAACAAATTTATCACCGACAGCTTCACGGACAAGACGAACATGAAGAAGTAGAACTTCATTAATCTATCGTTCGCCCATCGTAGTCCCATTCGCAGCCCCATGTAGGGGCATGCGACCAATAATCATGATGACGGACCACACCATGACACTGCATATCGGATACCAGAAAATAACCCTATCCTGGATATTTTCTGGGCGATAAGCAGTACCACTCTCTCGCCAGTTGGCGTCTACAACCCGATGACAGACTGAACCTACTCTCATCTGAGAATAGTGTGCATGCCCAGTCCTGTTCAGTCCAATTGTGATGCTCACGACACCATTGCAAACGGGTCAGTACGGTGCTGTCTGGTCAATGGGACACAAACAACAGGTCTGCGTGTGTATAGTCATCCTCCCTACAAACGTCTGGCAACAGTTTTTCGGGAGATCTGCTTTCCTAAGGCAGCAAGAAACTGATTTTCCACCTGCTGAGCTGTGGTGCGCCTGTTCCTTTTTGCTGATAGAACGATATAGGCGTCATACTACTAACACGATCTCTCCCTTGACGCCTACATCCATTCCAGTAATTTTAAATGACTTCCACAGCAGTGGAGCAACGCTTTGAGAGATGTCGAACTTCCTGGCAACATCTGTTATTTCTCGCCCTTCTTCGATCTTTCCAAAACTTTGGTCACGCATAAAATCATCTAAGTGATAATGGGAAGACATGCCAAAAATTTCAAGTTCGTCTATTAAATCTTTACTGTAAAACTTTGACTTGAATCAACAGCTGTCCACACTCACAAAATCTTTAAAGCTCTAATGAACGTATTCTTGTGATGAACAGAATAGAAAAAAAATTTACATACGCATACTTCTTCTTACTGTATCCCGCACTTATTCTAATTTTCCACATTTTGCTTCCTTTTCATTTTGTGGTTGCTACGGATGACAGTGTTATCCATACTTAGTAATTGTCCATCAGTATATATATATATATATATATATATATATATATATATATATATATATATATATATATATATATATATATATATATATATATATATATATATATATATATATATATATATATATATATATATATATATATATATATATATATATATATATATATATATATATATATATATATATATATATATATATATATATATATATATATATATATATATATATATATATATATATAATAGTATTGAATACAATGTTTATTTCATTGTATAATATATTAGCATCATAAAATAACAGAAATTGCTTCATTTGAAATTAATTTGATTTTCTAAGTTGGCAAATATTCAAAATTATATAGTATTCATGACTTGACAAATTGACTATTCCTTAATTACTAAAATAAAGCATGATGTCTTCGGTAATTATGGAATAAATTTTAATTATGTAGTAAATTATTTCACATAATAAATTACGTCCATGATTTACTCTAGGGAAAAATTTATTGTCTGATATTACAGAATGTAACATTCTGCAGAAACACAATTTACTACTAAGGTTACTACATGCGATCAATTCATTTTAATGCTGTACATAATGGTTATGTGTTGTATTATTTGATTCTGAAATGTAACAGGAAAATTTTACAATTTCTTAATTTTGCATTAAATTTTTAAGGGATTTTTATTATCATCTAACTTTTGATCTTTCTTCTGTTTATTTAATTAGATTTAAAAAATTTTAATTAACTGCTTTGACAAAGTTTAGTTAATTATTTAATTTTAAATAATTTTATTTTTAATAAATCTTAAACAATTATTAGTCAAATATCTTTTCTGTACCATGTCTATATTATACATTCCATATTAAACGTTAATCCATTAGAGTATATTTCTAGCATTGAATCAATTTAGAATAAAGCTCTTTTTATATCAGATGTAAAAAAAACAATTCGGTTTATAATATTAATTAACTTTTTATAGTTCTATCGCTCCGTTGCAAATGTTTTATATTTTTAAGTAAACATTTTCTAAATATTATTAAATATATAGTATTCTATATATTTTTAAGCATATATATGCGCTTATATAACTAATCTTAAACTGGAAAATATAAGCTATTTTTTTCGTTCATTTTTGAAATCACTTCATAAGAGTAAACAGTACATTTTTCTTTTGATACAAAAACAAAAGGTTGAAATATATTTTAAAGAGAAATTAATGTAAATTCAATTTATTTCTGAAAACAGAAATGTTTTTACACAGTTATGTAAGAATTATATACATTTTGGAATATTTATTTATCCATTTCCTTGATTTGATATGCATCCCAATATACTGCAACCTAATCTGTTTTAACGCAACTACATAATATGAACATCTTATCACTTGCTAAAATGAGAATGGTGACCCACAAGAGAATTTCTTAATGTGCACAGAAGATTCAAAATTAAATAAATGAAGCAGTTGGAATAAATTAAGAATAAGGTACGTCCCCTTAGTACTGTTCCTTACGTTTCGCATGTCCCATTTATTGTTAAACACGGATAGCGTAACATAATGGCTTGGGGAGAAGGGGACTTAACAAAAATCCAAGCATTCGCTCTGATAAACGAAGATTTATTGTATTCCAATGAATAAAACTGCCCATTAATGTCATCTGTAATCCGAGAAAGAATTTTAAGTCTTTTAAAGACATTTTCCTTAAATAAAGATAAATATATCATTTTTCATGCATATATGAGTCGTGTACCATTTACTATCCTATTATATCTTCACTCTAAATTATATATCTTTAAATAAAGAAGATAATATTCCATGTTTTAAAAAAACCCTAATATTACAGATTTCTGCTGTAATTTTGATGCCTAAATGCAATATTTTTGGTTCCTTGAATGTTTCTTATTTTCTAAACTGAAGTAAGTACCCAATAAATGCAAAGTAGATTAGTAAATTTTACACTAAAGTAATATACATGTTTTTTTTTTTTTTTTTGGTTTTCTCAAACATTTTTTTAATTATAGAATTTAAAAATAAGATATAATATAAATCCTAATCATATTTGATGAAAGATAAACGGTATGAAAAATTTATGGAAAGGACAATAGCTAAATTTACTGTCAAAACATTTCCGTTAATATTTAACGCAAAATTTTTTATCAGTTATTAAAGGAAACAATATTTAAGCAAAAATTATCAACAATTTTAATGATGAAAAGTGCACACAATTTGTTAATAAACATTTTAGAAAAACTTTGATAATATTATATAAATTTAAGATTTTTGATTTTCTGAACTAATATATTATACTTCGATAAGCTTTGAGTTAATATAATGTACAGCACTCGTTGAATTTAGCAAACTTTTGTAGTGTAATTTAGAGCATAAATTAGCAGTGAAAAAGGAAAAAAAAACATATTAATTAAAGTGAGGGTGTATTATGCATATCCAAGTATGATATCATGAAAATATAAAATTATTTTTGAACCAATATAAAAGTTTAAATGATATATAAAATATTATATTTTAATTTTTTTTACATAAATTTCCAATTTTAAGAAATAATTATTTTTTTTAAAGTAAGTGTATTTTAATGCAATCATGTTTGACAGTATAACTTAATAACTACGTAAAGCAATACTAAAAATTATAGTTCCCAACAATTTAGAAAAATTTATTAATGATTAAAAATCTGTAAATCTATATAAAATTCCTGAAAATCATGGAAATCATGTGTACAAAAATATGAATATTATAGAAGCTCTGCAACTCTATAATTCAAAATTCGATATTATTTTAATATTAGAAACTTTATAGACACTAAAATATATTTTTGTAAATAATTTATAAATCTAATATGAATAACCGCTAGCATTCTGTAAATAATTCATACATGTTGCAAATGAATTGAAAAGCAGCTTTGAAGGAACATCATAAATGCATAAAAGAAAAAAGAAGTTGATTGTTTTTCTTAAAATGATACAGCTGCAGTAACATGTTTCTTATTATTGCATTTGTATGTTTTTTTTTATATTGAAATTTGTTTGATTTATATGCAAAACATGAAACATCGGGTTCCGTTTGTATGAAAATATAGTATCTTAAACATTAAAGAAATTAACATTTGGATCTATTTACTTAAACATATTAGTGTGAAACTCAGTGATTTTAAAACACAAAACTGTTTATAAAATTTGAAGTTAAATATTAAAAATTATCACAGTAAATCTAGTGTAATCTGAATCCAATCTCTTATATTTAATTAAACTTTGAAAAATATTTTTAATATATCAAATGAGTACTCATATATTACTAATTAATACTCTTCTATTACTGAAAATAACTTGACTTTTTTTAAGATTGTAGATGTTGTGCTTATTTATTTAACACATTTTAAGATAAAATTTTCAAGGAAATGTTAAGTAATTGCAAATACGTGAATGCGACTGAAAAATTCATTTGATAGCGCTTAATGTTATTACTGTGGAATGTGTTATAAAAATCATATTTTTATGTTTCCTTCATATAAATATGGTTTTAAAATAAAAATCACATTTTTATGTTAAAACCATATTTTTAAGTTAATCATATTTTTATTATTCCTCTAGCACGTGAAAATTGTCAAAATTGCTTATTAGTAATTTTCCTGATACGGTCACTTAGTAATTTTCCTGAAACAAATTACTATGAGATGCTTTTCATTTCTGTATACAATTTTTTCAAAGTGAGACAAGAAAAACATCAATACCATTTCATAAAAGAAACTTCTTGAATAAGATTTTAAATGCTGAAGTTTTCTTAATTTAGCATTGTATTCAATGAAATGCAAAACTGAAAAAAAACTTAAGGTATTTTTCTCAGAAAGTGTAGATGAGAAAAGCGAAATATTTCAGATACTATGTGCTCAAGTTTATAATAAATCATAACGAACTCTTCAGTCATGATAGTTTTTAGTTAAAATCACACAGAATATTAGGCAATGATTTTTTCACTGTATACATATTGTATTTATGCTTTAAACAATAGAAAAATAACAATTTTCTATAAATGTTGCAATAAAAATATTAATTTTAATTAATTAAAATAAGTTAGCTTTAAACCTGAATATATTTTCTTATATATAATGATTATTTGAAGAGAGAAGCAAATCCAAATTAAAATTATTGTTCAGATTGTATATTCCATTTCTTGGAAAAATTTGGAAATTTTTTAAACAGTAAAAATTTCAAAAATATTGACTTAAATAGACTTTTTATAAAATATAAATTTTTATAACTTAGTAATTTTCTTTTCCTTTTCGAAATTTAACGTCTACAATAGAAACTGTTTTCGCTGTTTTCCACCTTGAAAGTAGAAAATATTTGTATCAATGTAAGTATGTATAAAAGAAAATTTTTTGTTAAATACATATGGTTAGGAATAAAAATAATTTGTTGTCATATTTTTATCTTAAGAAGAATCTTTTACAAAAGTATTTTTTTTATTTTTATACTACATACGTTTCATTTTCTTAAATATTAGAAGATTATAAAATCAATTTTAGAATTTCTTAGAAAAGAAATATTTAGAAAATAGAATATTTATAAGAGAAATATTAATTGGAAATTGATTATTTTAATAAATGGTTTTTATAAATATCATATTTGAATAAAAAAAATATGTATTTATTGTAAAGTAATTGAGCATCTAATTTATACTTGCAAGCTGTCATTTGTAGCAAAGAAACACATAAATGGTGATATCCAAAGTACAATTTTTATACAGCTTACAAAATGAAATTAGATTTACTTCATTGCATTATATAATATATTGTTTTTATAAAGAATATGAATTATTGTATCAAGCTTTGTATTTAAAATGGGAGGAAATTTTATTTTTTATATTAATGAAAATAACAATGATGAATAATGAAGAATATGTTCAAAGATATTTTTATTCAACAAATTAATTTTAAGAAATATTTGTTTTATTCATTATTATGAATATTAAGATATATTATTTTTTTGTTATGAATTTTAAGAAAACTTCAAAGGAAAAACCACTGCAAACAATAATATTAAACTTTAGGTATAAATTTAGCTGTAGTAACTGGAAAACAAATCAGACGTAATATCAGCAAGTTTAAAATTATTTTAGTATAGAAATTAGTTTTAATAACAATTTTACATCTGAATGGTTCATGCTTAAATGTCAATAATTTTATTCTGAATCAAAAGCAACTGATTATACGAAAACATTACATGGATTAAACTGAAAATATATTTTCTGAATTGTATGCTAAATATTAAAGGAAAGATGAATCAAGACCAAAGCAAATAAGAATTTACTTTACAGATTTAAAGGAAAGTTTCTCTCACATAAATGAAAATGCATATTTTTGACACTACTTTGTGGTTGAAATTACTTCAACAACTCTCGACATTAAACATTTTGTACCTAAATGTTTGGTGCACATTTCATCGAACTAATTGAATACAATAAGAATATAAATATGAAAATAAAGTTTTCTTCAAAAATGCGAAATATAATTATAATCATTTATTATTTTAATTACTTGACTTAATTTTATTTTAATCATACAAAAATTTTGCTTACATTATTTACTTATATTATTCATTTTAATAAAATTATTTCTAGTTATATGAGATGTTCATTCAAGTGAAGTAAAATGTTGTAGTAATTTTTTTCTGGTTTACTACAATAAATATGTAACACCAAATGTTAGTTTGCATATCAAGATTAAGTTAATTATACACATTAACATTAAATAAAATAAATTACTCTCCATGAAGTTTAAGTAATTATCATCATTAAAAATATTACTATCTTGAAATTCGTGTAGTATCCTATTTTTGAGGAATTTTAATTAAGTAATATCTTTAAAAATTACGCTAAACTGAAATGGAGTCATTTGTTAAAACCTGCTTTATATTATAGAAATGTATTGTTGTCATAATTGTTGGTAAGCATTTACATACATTTCAATTAAATAGTAATTTTGTAATATTTTTTTAATCTACCACAATTAGTATTTTCTGAAAGTAAACGTAACTTATTTCTGTTATTTATCTGAGATATTAGGGTGTTTACTAAGACCTTTACAAAGAAATAAGAAATTTAATATAATTGAACTATAGTATCTTAACTATAAATACAAAATCAGTGCAATAATTTTAAATGATATTTAGATTGCACAAGCTTGTTAATGAATTTTACAAAATTTATTCATAAAAATAATCATTATTTCTTTGTAATTCTATAATAAGAGTTGATTTAAAAATATTATCAAAGTAAGACTTAATAATTTTTTTTAGAATTAGAGTAAATATTTGGTTTTACAATATATTAATATTTTATAGTTATTTTTATATTATTTTCATATTTTGAAATGAAAATGGAATTACTAAACATTATCGACTTATTTTGGAATAGAAAATTAAGGTATTATTTGAAGTTAAATGTTTAAAATTTGACATGTGTTTTCTCTGTAATATGTATATTGTTACCATTCACAATAACCAAAAATTTAAATAAAACTGAGGTTGGAATTATTCAATCAAATAAGTTTAACTAAACAAAGTATTTACTATTTCAACTAGTAGAAAGGAAACGAGTAATCGATTTTTTTATTGCTGAACATCTGTATTAAATGTAACCCGAATCCAATATTCTAAATTCCTTAAAACCAATTTATAAAAATTGTTTCAGCTTATTTCCTAAAAATAAAAAGTAATTAATAACAAAGTATTATTTCAAATATTGAATACATTTATATGCGATTTTTAAACTTACATGTAATAAACTGTATTTAATATTTTGTTTTGTGGAAACTAATGGAAGAAAAATAGTTTTGATAAATGAATGCCTATTTTAATAAATTATTTTTGGCAATTTTATTTAATTTTTTTCATTAAATTTGTTTCTTAAGTCCTTTTATATCCAATAACAGATAAAACAGCATTCATAAAAAATCGGGTGACATTTGTAGATATTTTTGTTGAAGCCAACAGGAAAGCTGATGGCATTTTTTTAAAAAAGCAGTCTCTTCTAATGCGCTTATCATACCCAACTTTATCTAAGGTATTTGATTAAAACAAATTAACAGCATGTATTATTGACCCATATCTAAAATACTGGTGAATATTCTGCACCATAAAACTTATTTTTCCATTATTTGTAACATCAAAAATAAACTGAAGCAGAATAGAAGTCATTTTTCTAAAATATAAAAGATGAAAATCCTTTAAGGGCACATGCTCATTTCATAGATTTTAAAATATAAATTCAAGTTAATATTTTCTACATTCAGTGTAAGTCAACGAATTATTTATGACCATTTTAAGTGTATTGTTACATTATGCTCAAGATCAAAATGTATTTATTTAGTTACCAAAGTATTCATGGTTAGGACTTGAAGTTATATGATTTATTTTTGAAACTAAAGAAATATTGTGACATTTGTAAAACGCTCTAGAAACACCACAGATTTAGTAAACATTTCTTTATGTTATAAAAAATTCTTATCAGTATAATTATCAATTATTTTCCCCAACATAAGAAATATATTCACTGCAAGATTTATACTCTTTCATTGGTTAAAATTTGGGTAACATTCTTCCTCAAATAACAAAATAATAAGTAAAGGAAATGTTTGACTTAAAATTTTTTTGTCCATTGATTTTTGCTCATTAAATGCTTAAGTACTAGTTTAGATTAAAATAAATCATCTTACAGTTAATACACGTACCTTAAAAGTATCTTTTGGTCTGTCATCATGAATAACAATTTTAGGCAAACATGCCATATTATCCAGGATGCCACATTCTGAGTTTGGTGATATTTTGGCTGATTTTCTTCTGTATCTGGTTTTTATACAGTCACAGACATGGAAACCTATAAAAATTATGGCAACCCTAGTATTTACGCAATCACCCACATCACAATACGTCATCTTGGAAACATCACCAAAAAAAAATTTTAATTTAAAATCCTTGATTATACAGCATCTTTGCCCAGTTTTATTAAGTTAATAATCGACAGAATTTTGATGAGTTATTTTTTCTTAAATGAAAATGGCTTATGCAAGACATTGATACTTCGAAATGCTATTTAAATGTTTGTTTCTCTGTTTTTCGTTCTTTAGGTAATAACAAAATAATCAAAAATATATTTATAATAAAAAAATTATGTAAAGAGATTTGAAATATTTGACATGAAATAAAATTTTGAAAAAAATGAAATTTATAAAAGAAAGTAACATTTCCAAGAAGAAAACTGTTCAAAATTCAAAAGTTCTATTTTGATATTGATTGTATTTATGTTTTAAGGAAGATATTATTAATTGCCAAATTTAGTTTTAATTGGTTTAGATATATATACAAACAGAAGAATGAGTGTTAAATGTACAAATATAATAAAACACTAAAGCTTTATAATGTGAGTGTACAATGTTTCAAAATAGGTGATAAAGTTTTCATAGCTTCTGTAGAATAGCTGCGTTTAAATGTTAATTTCTGTGAGAAGAAGTTAAGAAATACATCACATATTTTAACTTCTCATCAAAAATTAACTCTTTATCAATAATTAAATATAAATAATTAAATATAAACACTTAAGGCATTAAAATATAAAAATACTAAATTCAGAAAATAGTGTATTTAAATAAAACCTCTCAAACATATTATTTTCAGCATCTAAATAATAAATTTTTCAAACTCAATAAATTTATTTTCTAATTTTGCATTAGATTTATAAAATAAAAATATAAATGTAAATTGATAAAATAGAGAAATTGTAATTTTTATAAAAAATACTGTATTATTCTTAACAAACTGTAACAAATAATTATTTCTAAATTATTCTTTAATATTACCTAGAAATACGACTTAATTTTAGTGATTGCTGAAATATATTTGTACACTTCATTTTGAATAATGATAAATAGCGAAAACAAGTTAATAATGTACTTCTTTCACTGACAAAAATTCCACTAAACTAAAAAATAAACATAATTATGTATTCTGCCCAGAAATTTCACAGAATCCCATATATATTTTACCATCTACTTCCACATATATCTATTATATTATCAAAGATTTTGTATTCAGAGAGAACATCCAAAAATAACATCCCACTGGTTCCGAATGTGATGCATTGGTCATGATTCGTAGATGATCACATACCTTCATCCATCAAAAACTTTGACAACCAAGAAATAATATTACATGAGGAGGAAGAAAAATAAATGAAAATACTTTTTACACCCAAAATCGTATTCTAATCATGTTGTTTATTAAAACAAGCTTAGCAATTACTTATCACCGGTGTTATTTTCGTAATTCATATTTACACTTACGATTACATATACTGCTTTCCCTCGAACATGAAATGTATGATGACAGAAAGTGTTATTTCAATCATAACTAGATTTGGAGATGTAAACTTGTAATTTAGAAGATTAATTTATGCTTAAGAATCAAATCGATAGCATAAATATGCTTTTCGTTTCTTTTAATCCAAGAAAAGAGCATTAAGACAAAAACACAAATCTGAAAAAAGTGTATTGCAACTAAATTTTTAATTAAGATATAAAAGACAAAAAAATAAAAAAGCAGTTAAGCAAATAATATAAAATAACTCAGAGTGTTAAATAATGAGGAAATTAAAGATACTTTTTATTCAAAGGAAAGAGTAATTAAACATAAAACCCAATTAAAATTTGAAGATATCATTGATAAAACTTCAAGTATGGATTTTGTGCATATTCGGAATAATCTTATTTTGAGAACTACATTAAACATTATATAAATAAATTTAATAATATAAAAGTAGAATATTCGAAATTTGTACGCTTATATGAATTAATATCATACTTAATATACTAATAGAAAATCACTTTAGTTAATGATTGTTTTTCTACATAATTCAATGATTAATTTTAGGAGATTGAATTAAAATATTCTTCATATAAGTATTACTAATTTAAGTATTACTTAAATTTAAGGTCATCATCAGCAATCAATAAATATATTTAAAAATTATTTACAAATTGGAAATATTATTTTTTTTATAAATTGATTGTGTGAGGTACTTGCTACAAGAGTGACATATATTTTATCAGAAATATTCACTGTAATCCATTATCTTATTTCAATATGTAAAAATTTGAACTTTATTGTTAATTAATAAATCATATTGCTTCCACACTTATATGTGTCTTACATGAATAATTAGGAATATATTGAGAATAAATAATCATAATATTTTTAAGTCAAGAGGAACAAAATAACACAAGCTATTCATTCTTTGTTATTCAAAATTTTATAAGTTTATTAAAAATTTATTAAAAACCATTTATAATTGACTTTTATATGATTTTTCTGTTGCATAAAAATTTGTTTTTCTTTAGAAATTGATAAAAGAAATCCTAAAATTTTTAAAAATTCTTCAGTTCTTTTATACATTTTGTTTCTTCAAATAAAGATAGTGAAATAATTGTCAAAAATAAAGAAGTTATTTTAAGTTAAAAAGTGATGCAAAAGAAAAATGCTACCTAATGATTATTAGTGTTAAAAATAAGTTACTTGTTTATTACGAGTAAAATCCAGATAGTCTTAAGTTTTTCATATATAAATTAGCAGTTAGTTTAGGACATTTTCGAATGTGACCATTTATAGGGGGGAGGGTGTTTAGGACATTTTAGGTGTCAATAAAAGTCTGGCACCAAACTGAATTTTGTAGAGGAGACTGTTCCGAATATTTTGATGTATTAATATTTAAGATCCTATGGTTTAGAGTCGGTGCATTCCACAATTTTCTAAAATCCGACCAAAAATTTACAGAAATTTGAATTCTTAAAAAAGGGATGGGGCTGATTCGAACAATTTAAAAACCTAGAGATGTGTAGAACCAAATTGAATCTTATATAGGTTACTGTTGCGAACATTTTGCGGTATTAATATTTAAAATCCCATGGTTTGAGTCGTATCACACTTCAATTATATAAAATCCAACACAAAAACCTTTAAAATTTGAATTCTTTAAAAGGGGGGGGGGCTGATTAGGACATTTTAGATGACTTGAGAAAACTTGAGATTTTAAGAAAACACACAAACTTGTCTAATCTCTATTTTCTATTAAAATTTACTAACATTTTTATAGATCGTATCCTTAAGAACTCACTTTTATTTGCTTATGTTTCATTTTTACAGAAAAGTCCCATATCTAACAACACATTTCCAAGACACTTAATCGAATATATTAGCGGCGATACTTTTGACATGGAATAAAATTATAATTTCTTTATTTTACGTAAAATAATCAAAGAAATTTTACATTTAAACTTAAACACATATTTTGAGAAAAATTGATTACATTTAAAAGTAATTTCATAACACACTGCTAGCCACCCAAATTGTTACAAGAAAGACAAGAAATATCACAATCAAATTTGTTTTGTAGATAACATGTTGACAATTATCAAATAATTAAATTCATACACATTTGTGAAGTGGGATTCATGCTAAAATCAGTTGCAAGGGTAGAAACTTTGAATGTGTTCTTGGGGTTCAGCAAACCAATCTAATTCCACACGTTGCCAAAGTTGATCTTTCGTAGTAATTGGGGGTGTAATCTGGGTCGATTGTTGAACAACCACGGACCACATGTTTTCTCCGGTGAATGATCCAGAAAGCAGCTGTCCAAAGAAGCAGTTGGACTGATGAAGGAACCTCGGACAATGCGTGCCACGTGTGGAAGCACGTTGTCCTGTTGAAATATGGCTGTAGCCAAGCAATGAAAGTAAGAAACGACAATTGGCTCCAATGCTTCGGAGCTGTATCGCTGGCAGTTTATAAAGTACCAGTATTGCATACTAGAGGAGTATTGCATACTAGAATACTGCCCCATACCATAATATCCAGTGTAGGACCCGTGCGGCGGTGCATAACGCAGCTGTTCAGCATCGTCTCTTTATGGTGTCTCCCAACTGGAATGTGACCAACGTGGTGTTGAAAACAAAAGCGTGACTCGTCAGCAAGGACAATTTCATTCCATTCTGCTTTCCATACCCTTCTTTCATCTCACTATTGGTGGCGGAGCAGTCTGTAATTCTGCTTCAAGAGTAGATGAGCAATGGACACCTTGCGGACAGAACACTCTGCTGTTAAAGGCATCGAAATGCACGCGTAGTCAGCAAGGACAATTTCATTCCATTCTGCTCTCCATACCTTTCTTTCATCTCAATATTGGTGGCGGAGCAGTGTGTAATTCTGCTTCAAGAGTAGATGAGCAATGGTCACCTTGCGGACAGAACACTCTGCTGTTAAAGGCATCGAATTGCACGCGTAGTCACAGGATGATGCGCTACTTACTGAATCTTCTGTTTTATGGTTCGTAATGTAACTGAGTTCCGTCACTGCTATGCGCACAATTTTCTTGTCATCACGTGAAGTGGTACAATGAAGTTATTTTTTAATACTTTTTTATCTACGCTTTAAATAGCACTCTTAAATCGCTAGTTATTTTTTATCATAGATACTGATAACTTTATTTGCTTCGTTTACATTGTTTTTAAATATAATTTAATATCACTTTTCCCGTGGTCCAGTTTGCTACCTTTTAGCATTTTATGTAAAATAAATAAATAAAAAGAAGTATGGATATTATTGTCTTTTAAGCAAATTTCAACTTTAAAAATAGTTAAAAAAATTTTAAAAGTAACGCAGTGAACTTAAGCAATATTTTGAATAAGATTTAATGATTATATATAATGTGTTTCAGTTAAACTGTATAAGATTACAGAAAATTATATCAATATTTGTTCACAATTTTTTATCACAATTTGTTTTATAAAATTACATATATGGTCCAATGTATCATTAAAAATTTTAGATCCCTCAGAGGGTATTCCTAGAATCAGGTTTCACACAGAACTTTCATCTCAAGTCTCCAAGAGAAATGATATTCCAGGTCTGTTGCGTCAATCTGCCTTAGAAACTATAAACTTATATCCAGCTAAAGCTAACCTTAATTGTACCGATGGGAGTAAAAAATGAAAACTCTTGTTCTGTCAGTTGTTATCAAATCCACAAATAGAATTCTTAAAATAAGGAGAATAAATCCTAATATTAGTTCGGGTTTCAAGAGTGTGCTTATGGTCACACCGCGCAAAGACGTCACCCGTACACTAATAAAATGTTACATATATAGAAAACTACTAAAGAGATATACACGCGCAAGTTGAGATAACTTAAAAATCTATGCTTTTGTCTTCTGTTTGATAATAAAATATGAACGACTTTTAGTTTAAATGAGCTACTTTTTTTACCATAAAAATATAATTTGCAATAATCTAAATAATTTATCAAATTATGTATTGATTTTTCTTTAAATGATTTCTATTTTATTGAAATAATATGAAAATATTATATGAATGTTGTTTAAAATTATAAATTAAGGTGATATATTTTAAATAAAAAATTTATTAATTATAATATAAAAACTTAATATAAATTACTTAAAGTTTTAAGACTGCTTAAGCACTTGTTTGAAGCCACAAAAATAGTTAGATAATATAGGCTACTAATATATAACTTTTGATAAAATTTAAACACGCACGTTTTGATAAAATGTGAATAAGAAAAATGTTTTGAAACACATTATCTTGTTCTCATTAAATACAGTGTACAATAGTTATTACCTGAAACAAAGGCATAGTTTTAATAACTTTTCGGTCACGTCATAGAAGCCATTCTGTTATACGGATTGTTTGTAAGATTATACCAATACAGATTGTTTTTATGATAAGAATTAGTGCTATTGTAAGGTATAACCAAAAATTTACGGGGACCTAATATTTGGTAGTCTATTGAATTTATAATCTTATCTTAGAATAACTAAATAAGAAACGCCATAATAAATATATAATTGTATAAATAATTGTGATATTTAAAAATATGATTATGTATTATGTTTTTTAGTATTGCGTTTATTCCATTTTCCAAATTTATAGTCTTTGCCATGTATGTACAGAAAAATGATTGCTTATTTAAACAATTTATAATCATATCTTTCTAACAAAATTTTCTGGAATAATAAATGTATATTAAATTCTTATAACACTTTAGTTTAAAATAAATTTACACAAGTAATGTTTTTCATTGACCATTTTTCATAAAACATTCAGATAGTACGAATAAATCGAAATATCTTACTTTATTATTTTAATGAATAAAAACATTTCATAATGTGAATTTGCAAAATTAGTTAAAAATTTCAAATCAACCCAACATAAATAAAACGAATATTATAAAAATAATAAATAGTTCACCTTTTTTTATTATGAATCGTTTTTAAACTGTTAAAAATAGCGAGACAGTATGTAATATTGAAGTAGATTAAGCAAGCTTTATTTGAGCTAATCTTTTAAAATCAATCATTAAAAAAAATTAACGTATCATGTAGAAATTTTGTAACACTTTTATAATAAAATAACAATTTATATACAATTATAAGCACAATTTAGTTTAAAATAATTTTTCTGCCATTACTTTTCCAACCATAATCTGACTTTTTTGTATTTCATTCTTAGTCACAATCTCTTATATTTTTTCTAAGTTGCAAAGATTAATTTTCTATGTAAGGGAAAAAAACTGTTGCCTTTTTTTCAGCACAGCACTTATGTTAAAAGAACTCTGTATTTGACATGTTCTCTATATTTCTTTATTTAAAAAGAAAAAAAATGAATGAATTTGGGGAAGGGTTTTCGAAATGAAAGGAAAGTTTTTCTCTTTCAAAAATATTATTTTATCGGTCTTTAATTTTTTCAGTAAAAGGCGCCCATTTTCTTTTTCTTTACATTTCAAGAAATACTAAAAACTTTTTCTTAGATACTCAAACAAGAAAGAAAACCATTTAACTTCATATGTAAAATCCGTTATTCATAAATGTTAAAGTAGTATTATACTTTAAAGATAAGTAGCTTTTTAAATGTTTTTTTATAATTGCTAGATATGCTTAGAAATAACAAATAAATTTAATATAAAATGCTTAAAACTTTACATATATTTATTGAAATTGAAAATTTAATATTTCATGTAAGCAAATATAATTTTATAATTTTCAGTGGTTTTAGATGTTATCTCTTATACATATTCTAATTTAAATTTATAAAATGTATAAATACAATTTATTTTAAGCTGAATACTCCAACTGTTATAAATCAAAATGGTAATTAATGTATATCAAGGTATTAAGTTTTAATTTTATTGCAATTTTATATCAGTTTACTACCAAAATCTAATATTAAATTGTTTTTGAAATGAAATAATTATTATGAGAATTTTTATCATATATTAAAAATGTGTTGAATTTTACTTTAAATAATTTACAATACTTTTCTTATGACTTTGAATGTATTTGTTCTTAAAGTTTAAAATATTTTAATCAGGATTAGAAATTGAATACATATTTTCAATATTTAATGTTATTTGTAGTCTCTGCTTGTTGAATAAATATATTGATACATTTCAAAGACAAAATGAAAAAAATATCAGATTCTCAGGTGAAAAGTTCCAGTAAAAGACAAAATTTATTTAATAAAATAAATATTTTAAAACTTTTATTCAAAAAAATATTATTATAAATGATAAAGTATTCTGAATCAAATTATTAAAACAATCTAAATTCAAATAGCTAAAGGGAAAATTGTAAAGTATATTTATAACTGTTCATAATAATGGCTTGAACTCGCTCTAGCTATATTATTAATCAAATTCCATATTATAAAAAGACTGTAATTTTTTTAATCATAGTCCAATTATGTTCTTCTTTTTTGATTTCATTTAAGACGTAAATTAGTCACTCTTCTCTGTTTTTTTAAATGCAAGCTGTGCAGTAATATAATGGTTAATGGTCATGTAAAGATCATTCTTAATAATTAAACGCGAGTAAAATTTACAAGAAATGTACTTAAAATTTAGGAACAAAAACTTTTTGTTCCTAAGCGTTTTTGTTTCACAGAATATGTAACCTAATTCTTTGATTTAGTTGCAGTGTTTTGTAGGAGACAATAATCGATTCTAATGTGAAAAGAAATTAAAACTTTTATTTCCATACCAAATAAGGCATCTTGTCCTTTCATTTTCAGGAATACAAGACATTTTATTCTTCGTTAAAACAGTTTTCTATTTGTAAGAAGTAGATCTCTCAATATTTTTATAAGTTTCAAATTTAAGGAATATAATTTGTCTCTCCTTGGAGATTGTGTAAAGTCATATTATTATCTGTAATTACAGACAACAGAATAAAAGAAACGTCTTATAAGAAAGGGAAATATAATTCTTCTTTTAACCAATTTGATTAAATGTCAGAAAAGCATGTCATGTTATTTTTTTATCTAACTTAATGCGCAGCATTAAGGCATTGAAATCAAATGAATTTGTTTCTCATTATTATAGTTAAGTCGAACATATTGGCTTTTAATCATTTACTATGAACTATATTTTATAAATTTTTCATTTGTATTCTTTTTCTGTTTTAGTTTTTATAGCATTAATTGATTGTACATCTGGCATAAATAAATTATTGCATTTCTTAACAATTCAAATACTTCATATCAGTAGCTTCAATATTATAAGACACTGTTTTTAACATTCTGATTTTTGTAAGCATTGTTAATCAAATAAAATTAATTTCTAGATGAAGAAAAATAGCATTTAAAATAATATTATTTATTTTATGATTTTTGTCATATTTTCTTCCATCAGCATTTTCTGAGAAATACTGATGAAATGATAAGTATTAATTACGGGTATATTTATTAGTCTTAAGTTAATATTCTGTCCATATTTGTTCTAGTGACTTTATTTGTAATATTTCATTTTGATAACTAAACATTTTTGGTAACTTCATTTCATAAGATCATTTTATTGAATTCATTCATCCTATATTGCCAGCAGAAAATTTCATTTTTTGAAATGTAATATTATATTAAAAGGATATATTTTGATATTTCCCTAGTTTTTATAGGTTTAATTTGAAATTTAAAATTATATTCAAGAAGTCTGTGCATTTTGCTCCCTTCACAATCCAAGAAACGTTTCTGAAAATATAAATATTTAATCTATTTACTTTCAATATGATAAATATTTAAATATCTGTTATTTCATATATTTTGTAAGGTATAACTTATGATACATTGGAATTTTATAGAAGTAAACAAATATTTGTGAAATAATTCCATAAATATTTAATTCAAACGCACATAGAATACCACTTCACCTAGAAATGCTTGAAAAATCAATTTTTTGTATATTTTAAATTTTCTGTAAAAAACAAGTATAGTTCAAAATCAAAAAATTACAATGATAAATAAATTGAAATATAAAAAATCTACACTATAGCATTTAAACAATAAAACTTATTTTTTTAAAAATATTGATTGTCATAAATAAATGTGCTTTTAGAAATAATTTATTCACTGTATTTCATGAAAATTGTTATGTTTTAATATTTGAATGATATGAAAATATTTGAATGATAATTAATTTAAGTATACACTATTACAGTAAACACTATTTTGAAAATGTAGATATTAATAAAATAGAAATGTTTTATGTTTAGAATTATTGCTTTCTAATTTTTCCCAAAACAATTTTAATGTATATCAAGGAAAAGTCAATCTTATTTTAAAAAGTCAAACTTATTTTAATATAATAAATTTTTTACTTATGTTGTTTAAAATTTTACATTTTTGAATTTTACTCAGCATTGGTCATATTTACGATGGATAGGCTAGTTTTAACAAAAACGAACATATTTATGCGTCTATAAAATCCCATTTACATGTGGAAGTTTTAAGAAATTTGGTATAGTTGTTAGTTTTGTTATAGTGTCGAAAAAAACTTCTCATAATTAAAAATTAAGTTACATTTTATTTGCAAGAAGGAATTATGGTGTAAAGAACAAAAAATCTTTATCACATTTATTAAATATTATTCAGATACAGAATGAGATCAACATGTAAACTATTGATATCAAACACTTACAGAAAGCATGTTACAGCGTACTCAAATTTGCACCATGAAATTCTTAGCATTCCTAGTAACATTGTACAAAAGGCTGGATTTACTGTTTTGCAATCTCATATTTTTAAATTTTTTTACTTTATTTCTTTCTTATATATAACGTTTTAGAACTTGATTCATTCTTAAGCAACGAAAAAACACGTACATTTAAGGTATTGGGGTAACAATAATGAAAACATGGATATCATACAATTCATAGAAAAAATTTTGAATTCGAAATCATCTCTGTTCTTTCCTTACGTCATGTTTTACAAAAGGGGAAAATTCTTTAAACTTTTGAGTTCTGATGTTTTGAGGTAGGTTTCGCTTCATTTAAACAACTCTGTTTATGAAACTCTATTTGTCGAGAGTAAAATTGGTTAAGTTGATGCTTTGAAACAGTTGATGAAACAAACTAAGTGGAATAAAATAAAAAAATCTATTATAAATAGAGAAAAAAAATTTTAAGTAAGACAAAAGTCGACAAAATAAATGGAATTTGAAAGAAATGATGATCAACAATTTTAAAAATTCCGAAAGAATATCCTTGAAAAACGTATTACTAAGCAAAAGACTCCGTCTTGAAAATATTGTAAGGAATCAAAATATCATAAACTGGAAAATGCTTCGATTGCATGGTGAGAGAAATGAACATTTCAATTGATAGTTTTCTCAGAAAAAAGTAAGTCTCACTGCTTTCCAATAAAACTGAACATAAATGATTTCGAATTATCTGGTGGTTGGTGAAAAAAAAATTAAAAATAGATGCGATTTGAGCTTTAAAAAAATCATGTTAAAAATATTGGATCTTTAAATAAAACTTCAGAAATTGAATGGAAAGATAGAACATTGAATTACTAGTTCATGGGAAATAACCAAAGAATGTCTAACGTGTCAGTAAAAAATATGCTGCAATATTTTATTTGAAAGAAAACTTAGTTTTAAAGGCGTTAAATGTTATAAAGGTAAGAAATTTGAGCAATTAGTTACAGTGTTCCTCACAGTTGATATGAATGGAGCAGATAAAGTACTTTTGCTTTTTTTGAAAAATATTTAAAACTTAGATGCTTCAAAAATACCCAAAAAGGACCACCTGCATAGCATGCTAACATTAAAGCTTGGATGACTGGATATTAACAAAAATTTCCCGAGAAACTATGATTGAGAAGTTTTTTTAATCAGGCGTTGGGTGGTTGGGATTTGTGCGTGGTGCAAGATTCAAAAATAGAACCAGCTGCGTCAATATTTAATTTCAATGCGTCAATTTTTATTTTTGAAAATTGGAGAACCATTAAGTTCTAATAGTTTTGTATAACTTCACTGTAAGTTTACGTTAAAATACTGGATCTTGAATCGATTAGTATGGAGTTTCTATCGCTTAATGTAACTTCTATCTTACATCCATACATCAGAACATAATTTACAGCTTCCAGAGCAAATGTTGTTGGTAATTTTGAAAATAGTGATTCTGGGCTTGTGTGGAGCTGTAGGTGTGTGGAAATTTATATGTAACTGACCTTCTAGAAGTAATACGTTTGGCAATAAATTCTTATTATGATATTGGCTAGAGCGTTTGAACAAACGGTTTTTCTTAGAGAAACCACCGTTCATTTAGGGAAATCAACTGAAGAAAGCCAATTTACCAGATGACTTGAGATAAAATGAGTCACTCGTGTCTAACTACAACAAAGCGCTCCTTTAATGTCAGAAATTCTTTCGAGGATTTCTTGAATATTGTTTCACATGTGATATATATACGGTGAAAATATCAGATGATGAAATTATTGATAATATAATAATGAGAATGAAAAATAAACTTCCGATATCGAACAAGCAGCGATTGGTGAAGAATACCGTCTGCAAAATAAGCAGCAATACAAGTAACAGGACTAAAGTACGTTTTTGAGGGAAAAAAAGAGAAAGTTTTCTATAGATTGAAGAAACGAAAAGATGTTTTAAAATGTCTATAAACAGAAGATAAATAATTACTTTTCTCTATTTATCTTCAATAAAATAAAAGTATTTCATTAAAGTGAAAATTATTTTACTGCTTTTAAATATGTAAAGCTTATTTTGAATTTTTGTTTGTAAATAGATTTTACTAAAAGTTTTTTATTTACAACAAAAATGTATTTAGGTAAAACAAAGTCACATCTTAATGCATTATTTTATTTATAAAATTTTTTCTTTAAGAAATATTTTCGTGCACTCGTCCGTAAAATGAGTGTCTACATCATGTATACTACAATTTCAAAACATAAATTAATGGAATTACAAAATGTCTGTCCATGTAAAAATATGGAATAGCCTGATATTTTTATGGTAAATATTTCATTAAAAGCTTAAGATTTATATTTCATAGCCTAATTTTAATTCTTAAATTGCAAATAAATGAAAATTGTGTCAAATATTGAGGTTTTAAGTCATTTTTCTAAAAATACATATATAATTGAAAAATAAATATGATTTCCATTTTTACTGGTCGCTAAAAATGAAATAAATTAAAACAGGGAAATTATTCTCTTAATAAAATATTTGAGGTTTTAATTTATTACATTTCTTGGTGTACTAAATATAAATATAATAATAGAAGTAACACATGTTATTTTATAAAAATTATTACTATTCATGCGTTACGCATAATTTGTATTTATATATTATTTTATTGTAAATTTATATATTAATTTCATGATTTATATGTATATATATACATATTAAAGGTTTTTCTTATTTTAAGCACATAATCCATGCAATGTTTATGATCTACTTTATCAAAACATTTTTAAAATATGATTTTACAAATTTAAGAAAGTATTCTTGGAAATATTTCGAAATATTTTACATTTATCGCAATATTTAAATTCTATATTCTCAATATGTATTCCATATTGTCCATATTTTTCTGTATTTTTTGTTAAAATGTTTAGTGTATTCTATAAAGCAAGAATTATTTTTTTTTCATAATCCTGAATATTTTAAGTTTAGTTAAGATATTGCATGTAATATAAAAATAGTTTTTTATAGAATAAATTTATGTTTCGAGTTTTTTAAAATAAAACATTTAAAAATAAAAATTATTTTCCAGATAAAAATATAGTGAAGTTTACACCTTATTTTACCTTTTACTTTAATCTTTTAGGAGATTAAAATTCGCTATAAAAATAATCATATGCTTGTGTTTGAATAATTTGAAACTAATTTAGAAATTCAAAACTTCAGTTCTTAATCTTCGTTAAAAAAAAAAAAAGAAAAACATTAAGAGCTCACGCAAAATCAATTTTGAATTTTATATGGGATACAAGATGCTGCTGTTGTTTGATGCAAAGCTTACGCAAGATAGTATTGATTTTATTTGGTGAAAATAACTTAACATCTTAAAAATCAATTAAATGGAAGAGAAATATTTCAGCTCTGAATAAGATTTTATATAAAAAAACTAAATGATAAAAATAAGCTTGAAATATGATGTAGATGATGCAGCTCTATAATATAATTATGGGGGCAAAATTTTATACCATGGACATTGTAGCGACCAGAGGCAGAATTTTGGCTTCATTACTATTAAACAAACCCAAAAGTAGCCCAATACGGATTTAAAATGTGTTATGTATTTCTTAACTAATATGTAAATACAATTACGACTCTATGAAATTTAATAATATTGTATAATTCTTAGGAAAAAGAATAATTTCAGTTAATGTATTGCAAGATGTTTAAAAATATATAAGCAGTTAAATTAATTGAACAGAATCACTTTCAATGAAATGTATATTCTAAATAGTTTTAAATAATATTTATTTAAAAATACATATTCATGTTTAAAAATCAAATATTATAAAAAAAATTATTAAAAAAAACTACTAGTTATGTTTTACATAAATTAATTCAATCGTATTTTCCTTTTAAATTACAAAAAAATCAGAGATAGCTTTTTTTCAACTGTAACTTAAATACAGTGATTAACTTTAAAACTGCAGTTCCATTTACAAAAGTTTGTATTTCTTAAAAAAATATATTTTTCTTATCAAAATAATAAAATGCATGTTTCCAAATACGAAGTTTTTTTTTTCATATGCAAATTAGCTTGAAATATTTTTTTTCAAAAACGTGATTTTCTGCAACATGGAAAATAAGATAATTATGAGGAAATCTCTAGGGATCAATCAGATACGTTAACGTACCTCTTTTTAAAGAGTATTTATTTGTTTAAAGCAGTTCTTTTTTCGATAAATTAAAAAGGGGGTATTTTTCAATATATGATATTTTCGGCTCAGTTCTCTTAATTTTTAAATAGAAAAAAATTTGCCTCAAGAAAAATTTAAGTGAGGCAACTTCTAAACTATGTCTGAGATATATCCTCTTAATATCAAATAATTATTT
Source organism: Latrodectus elegans (assembly GCA_030067965.1). NCBI lineage: Eukaryota > Metazoa > Arthropoda > Arachnida > Araneae > Theridiidae > Latrodectus > Latrodectus elegans. The sequence goes on along the minus strand of CM057822.1, from coordinate 32,067,000 downwards.
TAACAGAATAGCATATATATTTGTGTGTTTTGAGGAATTTAATAAATATTGTACTAAAAAGACATGAATGAGGAATTTGTTGCTTACTTAAACATTAAGTGGTTATTTCTTTCCAGTTGAGATCCTGATTATGTCACTTTATAACAATTATCATATGTTTATTATATCCATGACATCAGATAACCTTTCATCGGCGTCACACATAATTAACTACTACACTGTATTAAAACTGCTTCGTAAATCCGACTTATTGACGAATTTGCTGCCTGCCTTCAAATCACACACTTCAAGAGGCATCTAACAAAGCGAAGTTCACCATCGTATGTCTGAATATCGTGGGTAATAAGAAACAATCCATTCATGATTTTTACCAGTAATAATTTTAATTATAATTTTTACTCTCGTAAATATTTTTTCAAAATCTAGGAAATTACTCGTTATTCTAAATATAAAATTCTAAAATTTCAAATTTTTAGCGATATTACTTTTAAAGTTTCCTGAAACTGTTATCTTTTCCTATTTGTGTCTTTGACTAATAAAACGGTTTGTTATATTAAAAAGATCCCACATAGTATCGGTTTTAAAATTCGTTTTTTCATTGATCTAAGTCATTGACATATTGAAAATAGAGCCGAAGAAGAAGCAAAATGAAAAAGACAAAATAAAATATCTAATTTATGACTAGTTTAAATCTGCAAGAATGATTTAAATTTTAAAAAATCGTTAGTTAATAGAATTCTAAATTAATGATTGCAAAATTTCTAAGCAACCTCTTTTAAATCTAAAAACCAATGTCTTGCTTACACCAACACAAAAAAAATTTTTTTTTATAACTTTCATTTTCTACTCATTTTTTTTTTAAATTTTTATAATAAAAATAACATTTTAAGAAAACTTGATTACTATAGACATTAAACAGAAAACAAAGTTAAATTATACTGAATTGTTATTATTTTTCATAAAACTGTAAATATAAAATGTTTTATTAGATTATCTTTAATTCATTATAAGGTTGTTTATTCTCCCTTTGATTAAACAATATATAATGAAATTTCATAGAAACATCCATTTGATACCCATAAAAATCAAAATATGTTTCTTTTGAAATACACAAAAAAAAATACTTGTTTAAGTTATCTAATGCATTAAAAATGTTAAGGATTTCAGTTTGTCTATTGAAATTAAATTTATTTCGAAATTATCAAATTTCTTTATTTTGAAAATCTTAAACTTGAATAAATTTCATTGAAATTTAAGAGTTTAAATTGCATAAGAAAACGTGTCTACATTTAAATATAACCATATATGTTTTTGTTTTATTGAAATATTTTTCAAAAAATGCAGAAATAATTTCATATTAATAATATTCGATTTCATAAAAAAAAACTCATTTACTTATTAAGAAACTTTTAAACTTACAGTAACTTTATTTTTCTAAATGCGGTAAAAATTGCTATAATTTTACTCGGTAGTTCAAAAATATGTACTGCTATAAAAATGTTAAAATAATTCCATAGTAAAATATTTCTAACTGAAATATTAGTTTTTATTATTAAATTTGATAACTGAGTGATTAGTTTCTTTTAAAAAAACACAAAATGCTGTTTTTTAATCAAGATTATTTTATAACGGAGGAAATTATTTTTAGGGTTTAATTCATTTACGTATTCTTAATATCTAATATTTAAAATAACAATATAAAGCCAAAATTTAAGTTTTCCAATTAACAAGATGTAAAATCCATGGTGATTTATCAAAATAATATTTATTTAAAAATTATATTTTTTAGCTATTTTTTTCAAATAACTTATTTAATTAACTGCTACAGGGACTTTTTTTCTTGTAATTCATTTCATGAATTTAAATGATTTTGTAAATATTTTATTACAAACCTATAAAATTTTTTAAATCTTAATACATTATATAAAATAATAATTTAAGAATTGACAAAAGTTATATTTTTGACTTTAGTATTGCTTAGTCATCACAATCCAGCTGCAAAAAAGAGAGAGGGTAAATTATAGTACCCCTACTATTTATATAAATAGGGTGACGTCGTCAGAAAAACATCACCAGAATGCCACTACATCAAATTTAACAAATGATAAAGTTTGAAATAATATATTTACATATTTCAAGTAATTCAATTAAAATTATTTTTTTTAAATTGAATAATATTGGTTTGAAACATTTAATGCAATTTTAAAATGTTGAGAAACATAATTTGGTATGTTATTTTTAACGAATCTACACGAAATCCACTCATTCTTTAAGAAAAAAAACTCATATAATTAAAATGATGAAAATGAAATTGCATTTGTGGGTGCAATCTCACACACACACACACACACACACACACACACACACACACACACACACACACACACACACACACACACACACACACACACACACACACACACACACACACACACAAAATATATATTGAAAATTAACAATATTGTCATATTGTTAATTTTCAACTAATTGATTAAAAGTTTATTTCCAACATATTATATGTAACTTCATGTAATTACTACCACCATTTCAAAGTTATACAAAACAAAACTTGTGTTTTTTGCTTAGTAATTAGAAATAGTTTACCCGTAATTAATTATATATTCAAATAAGCACAAGATATGAATCCTAATTCATTAGGATTCACTTAATAAATTATAGTGACAATTGAATGGATATATTCTATTCGGTTAAAAAGTTTTATGGTAAAGCTAATTATAATGCACATTTTGTTGTACTGCAGCCAGTTGTTTGAACTTTGTATTATGTCTTGTTTTCAGTTGCTTTCTTAACTGATTAAATTAATAAAGAATTTACAGATTTACATGTAATTTTACTGAGATATTGCATTCGTCTATAACAATAGCTGAGATTATTCAATGAAATAGTATCTGCATACAATTGCGTAGCGAAGAGATTTTAATATTGTTACAAATAATTGAAATATAATTGCAAAATACGAGTTAATTCTCTACATAGTTTTGTTGCTCATTTTATTAACTCATACACAAAAAATTATTTGTATTCATTCTACATGGGTGCTGAAGCAGAATCATATTTTGAAAATAAGTTACGAGAATTCACATTCAAATAGTTATGTGTGTTTCTGCTACTATAACAAAAATTAAAATAAGCATTTTTCCAATCACAACATAGTTTGTTTACTAAATAATAAGACTGATTACTATATAATAAAAAAACTTTTCGTACTCTGATTTGTCAAAAATAGAGACAATGTAATTTTCTGTGCTTTATTAGAAGTGAAAGAGACTGAAGTAAATCAATTATTTAGGAGTTTGTTTTTAATATGAAAAATAAAAGTAATAAAAATCATTGTGAGTTCGTCAGTTTAAAAGAATTATTTTTTGTAAATATAGTTAAAAATTGATAAATACAAAGATGTAACATTTGTTTCAAAAATGCAATTTTCCTATGATTTTTTTCTTTTTAGAAGAATGTTTATGTGTGTATTCTTGTATTTCTTTATTTTGTAATTCACATATTGATTCCCGATCCATGACCAATAAGTTTGATCTAAAAAGCAATAATAAAAATATTTTATGTTTAATACCATATCATTAAATTGTAAACTAATGAAAGAAGAATAAGGTAATATTCACTTAATAGTAATAAACATTTATATATATATATATATATATATATATATATATATATATATATATATATATATATATATATATATATATATATATATAAACAAAATGTTTTACATAAATTTACAATAAAATCACCATCATAAGACTATGAAATCAATTATAACAATATTATAGAATCCTATAAATGAATTATGTATCTTTCAAATAGACTAGAATATTAACCTATAAAAAATTAGACAAAAATATTAACAATAATACAGGTGAATACTGTCGTGTAACGTGTTTACGTGTGACAATCACTGAGAGAAAAACTGGACATATAAAAGCTACTTAATAATTTTCTCAAAATATTTAACCGCTTTTTCTATTCTTACCCGTTTCAACCTACGATAATTTCTTTTTATACGTAAAAAGAAAAAAAACCGATTTATTTAAAATTTCTGTATGTTACGCAAGATTAAAATATATATTTTTAATACAATTAAGATAACTTAACTACGGAAAATAGTAAGTCAAGATTTAATGTTTGCATTCCTCAAGCTCTAAGCAGTCTAGATGGTGGTTGTGATTGAATTTACAACAGTTTAAATGACATGAGTCAAGTTTAGAAAGGACATTTACAGAGACAATATTACGCAGTGTTGTTGCACAAGCATGCTTCTGTGTACCTAAGCTGTAGCAATATATATTACTTTGCATATTACTAATACAATTTAAATAAATAATATACTTAATTTTTTTTACATTATGTCATAGATATCAGAATTTAAATAATTTTAATTATATGCAAAAAATATAAATGTACACACACGCACATATATTTATATATATATATATATATATATAAATTCTCTTTTTACGTAATTTAAAATAAAAATGAAGGTATAAATTACTTTTTTTGTTTCATGCTTTTTGTTAATTCAGATTAAATTTTATTTTGTATAGATATGACTATATAATGTATGCCTGTAACATTATCAACATTACATTATCGTTAACATTATCAACATTATCAATTTTATTACATAATGTTGCATATTTTTTGTAAAAAAAATTATTAAACTCACAAATATTTGAAATTAATCAGCATATAAATTTTCAGATTTTAATTTCTTTCATTATAAAATTTAATTTAGGTATTTTTTGCACAAATCTTATGAAGAATGAGAAATTTGATATGTCATCAGTTCCTAGTCTGAAGATTATTTGTCTTATATATCTTTGTAAACAAATGGATATCATTGTTAATTGTAGAAAGAAATCGTAAAAAAAATTATCGAAATGATTAATGTTATATCCCTTTAATTTATACCAGCATTTTTTACTTTTTTGATACTTTTCAAGTTTTTTTACATAGAGCTTAAAAATGTTTATTTAATGATGAATTCTACTGAGATTTAATTATAAAAAGCAGTAAATTTAATCTTAATTAAATTAAAAATTAATTAAAAATAATACTTTAAGCTCACAGCAATGAGTAAAAAATCCTGAATAAAAAATAGAATATATAAATTTAATTAAGTCTTATAGATAAACGAGAAAATCATGAAGGTTTTCTCTCTATAAACAGTGTTTAAAAGGTATAATTTTAATATAAATCAAACATTATACTAATATGAAAAAAATGAAAATGTATACAAAACAAAAAATGATTTAATCATTACTCGGTTAAAATTTCTTTAAGCGCTTTACAGATGGCATTTTTGGTCGCTGATATTTCTTATAAATAAAACAAAATAAGCACTGGCCTGCAACAGGCTTTAGTGCCTTGAAAGAAAAAGAAATATTAATAAAAAATAAAAACTTATGAAGTACTTCCACATAACACGAAATATATTATGTTTTTAAATAAGTAGCATACTTTACTTTTACGAAATAAAATCCTTCGTTTTTTTACAGCTGTTAATATAAAATTAGATTTTGGATTAAAAATTATGCGTGCAATTAAATTAAGAATTTAAATCCTTAAATGCGATATAATAATTTTAAAATAATATGAATTTTAATACATTCCAATAAATTAATGGAATTTGAATAAAAATTTAAGTTTCTTGAAGAAAAATCAACGCATAATTAACCAATTTTTGCAAAAATAAATTATTGCAATATTTTTTTCGGTTGCTTACTTCTTATGTGCGTGCGTGCGGGCGTGTGTGTGCGTGCGTGCCTGTGTGTGTGCGTGCGTGTGTACGCGTGCGTGCGTACGTGTGTGTGTGTGTGTAATAAAATCTAAAATTATTTAAGAAACTGAACATTTTATAAAAACTCAAAGTATATAAAACTTTAAATAAAATGTCTTTATTTGGTAAAACTACGTACAAAATTATACCAATTTGAATTATTCGGAAATGCATGTGGTTTTCTTATCACTCCTTGTTTCATGCTTACCTTCTACCTCTTTTTAATATTCTTGCTTTAACTTTAACCAAGGATATTCACACCGCATCTTGTATTCAAACACGCATATCAGTGAGATGAAAATAATTCTTTTTCTGGAAACTGAGCCTATTTTCCTCGCTGCACTGCGATCCCAAGCAGTCATCTATCACTTCATTTGACAACCACCAAACGAGAACAAGTAGGGAGGGGGGAAAAAAAGAAGCTACTCATACCCGTAAGAGGATCAACTCGTAATCGTATTGTTTACTAAACGGGAAGCAGAAAAGTTTCTCGTTCCCCTAGCTTTGCAATTGATCTCTGCTTGGGTAAGAAATCTCTAGAGGATTAAAACATTTTCGTAAACTTTCACTCAGAGTATAGATACTAAGATTTTCTACTCGCGTTCTCAACCGTCTCGTGTTTAAATGATGCATACAGGTGATACGATTTTGTTACATATTTTTCACTGTGAGACGAAAAATACAAGTGGCAAGAATGAGAAATATAGAAAACGGGCTGTTATTTTTTATTTTTAGCTATTTGCTACATGGTTGTAATAAATGAAGAATTGGAATAAAAGTATAACCTTATTTACGATTATAATTATAGCAAAAAAATAAAGTTACCAAAAAATAAAAAAATAAAAGTATATATATACATATATATCTATCTATCTATCTATCTATATATATATATATATATATATATATATATATATATATATATATATATAGAGTAAGAGAGAGAGAGTAAAAGAGGGAGAGAGAGATTTTTGTGAAATAATTCAAAATATATTAATTGCATTCCAGTAAATATAAGCAAGGAAAATTAAAATATTTTTAAATCCTGAGAAGTCATGTGTTGCGAAGCGATGCCTTTTCTGAGTTGTAAATTTTTTTTTTCTAATCAAAGGTTTTCATTTTTCATTTAAAGATTTTCCTCAAGAGTATTTTTTCATATAATAAACATAATATTTAAATTTTTTTAAAGTGTTCATAGTATTATGCCTTTTAAAATATTTAAACAGCTATTTCCATAAAATACGTAATTCTACATCAATTTCTTTTCTTGCAATTTATTTCAGATATTATTGGAATTTGATAGGATTGTAAGAACCATTGATTTTTTTCAAAATATAACAATATTTCTTTGAAAAATAATTTTTGCTAAGAATACTTTTTATGAAGAATTATCTTTAAAAATATTTTAACAACTATTTCCATAAAATATGTAATTTTACATCATTTTTCTTTTCTTACTATTTATTTCAGTTATTATAGGGATTTATAGGATTATAGTAATATCATTGTATTTTTTTAAATATAACAAGATTTTTTGTAAAGATTTTTCTGATTTAAATTTATAAGAGTCGCTTACATATTCTGTTCCTGTAAAATAAATTTCTGGTATCATTTTTTTTAAATTTATACTCAAACTCAGAATGAGTTACCTATCATTTAATACTTAACTAAATTTAAAAAGGGTTTATAATTCTTGTAAATCTCTGTGATATTAAACTCTTTAATGTTTTTTCCTAAAATTTGTTTTTGATATTTTTGAAGACAATTTTTAAATAAATGTTTGCAATAAAAAAACATTGTGTTAAACAGCCGGTTATTACCAGAAAAATTGGTAAGTCGAAAAGTGTATTGAAAATAAAAATGTGCACAAAATAAAGCATTACGATCACGAACAAGAAGAAATCTTGATGGATGAAATAGCTTCAAGGAATGCATTTGTTCGCCTTAATTTGCATGATGAAATTCTCACAGGGTAAGACTTGAATTCAAAATTGATCCATTCAGATGTTTGTAACATGATACGATCGTGAGATGGGAGATCTTGAACGGATGGAAAGTGGAAGCAATAAAAAAACGGCTTGAATATATTCAAATTTCTCCTTGATGAAAGACGGATTCCAAACATAAAATGTGTATAGCAAGATATCCTTTGAGAACAAAAGAATTGGAGGATATCTAGATTTTTTTCCCTCATAAAACTAATATACTTTCTATAAGGCTATGACATGAGAAAAACTTTTTAACGATTCTTTGAAAAATGTCACTCATCTCATTAATTGATTACAGTTGATTAGGATAGATGGATAGATATTATAATACATTGCTATTTTATACTATTTTATTTAAGAAGTAACATGCTTAATCTGAAATTATATTTTATTGTTTCTTATTTCGTTTTATAATTCTTGTTTGATATAATAAATAGGCAACAAATTTAAAAGATTCTTATCACATACTTGTTAAAATGATTAGGGTTTACAAATTAATGCCAGAATCAAAATTAAATTTCTAAGCAAGTATCTAATGTATGTCACGTTGTAAAAATATTTATTATTTCAAAAAAAACATCAATGTGTTTTTTTATTTTTTATTTTATTTTTTAATTTATTTTTTACAATAACATTTCTTTGTGAATTCAATATAAATTGTAGACTCTTATTATTTCTGGCAAAAGTTGCAGAATTAATTGCTTTAAATAATATTTGAAATTAACATAAATTTCAAAAACAACTGTTTTATAATTTTTTTTATCTTGTTACTAAAAGGATAAATTAAATAATGAAAAATGTTAAAATGTAAATTTTTGTTTTTACTGACAGAGCATAAAGTGCAAATTGTATTAATTATTCATGAGCTTTTATTTTTAGTTAATCAGCAAAATAAATATTTTAGTGAGTTCCATTACTGTCTCTTTCTATGAAAAGAGAAATGAAAACAATAACATGACAAGACGATATTAACATTTAAATGCAAAGTATTTTCTCGGAAAAATATAGTCACATAAAATTAATGTTCTTGAACTTTAGAAGAATGTACTAATGCAAAACTTACTTTCCACTTCAGTTGAATCAAAATGAAAATAAATTTTGCTGATTTAGTATTTGCATATAACATAAATTTAAAATAAAAAAACTTTACATTTCATGAGAATGTATGATGTTACATTAGGATACATTTGCTTGAATTCTTTTATGCTATAAACTTTTTCATTTTATAATATAATATATTTATTTGACTACTAATATTTTGTTTCAAAATAGATTATAGTTTTGTATGATTTTTTGTCCTCATTTTATTAAAAAAATGCTTGTAATTAAAATAATTTTAGATACATACATAGCTATTTTATTTGTACAAATTACTTATTTGGAATTAACATGCATAGGTGCTTTAGAATCAATAAATGACTATAAATAGTAGAATTTATAAAGATTAATTTATGTAATTCTATTTATATTATAATTTAGAAAAATATAAGTAGAGTAAGAAAAATATAATATTTATAAGTCCCTTGCCTTTTGTAGGCAAAATGTTAAATTACTTGCATTAATTTTCTTCTTCTAGTAGTTTCTTCAGGAAAATGCTCAAAAATTAAAAAAACACCTGACGTTGTTCAAAATAAGACATATTACGATTTTATCATACTTTCTTCATTTAGTCAAGATTTTATTTTTCTTTAAATTACTT
>CM057822.1:31819998-32052498 GCA_030067965.1 Latrodectus elegans | reverse complement strand
TCTCTGTTAGATTTTTCTTGTTCTTTATCTGTAAAATGTGTGTGTGTTTGTCAAATATTTAACTATTTAAATTAGTAGATTACAAAGTCTTCAAGTTAAATTTTGTTATATCAATTAATATAATTAGCATAAAATTTACTAAAATTCTGTGTATATTATATTTAAAATTATTAATTGTTGGTTTATAGATACAAACAATAAAATGCTTAACGGATTATTGTAATTTCTTCTCATAATTAGTTTTTTTAACTATTCATTAAGGTTTTGAATTATTGACTATAGCGATAACTAACTTTAAGCAAATAAAAAGTGGAAATGAACATATCTTTATATAGTGGATTATATAGTAGGCTTATTATCGCGACCGTAAAAGTGTGCATTTCAGAAATAAATATCAATCAGTCTTGACAAACCACTCCAGCGGTATCTTTTCACATGGAGGTCATTGGAATACAGTCATATTTTACATGCCTCAGCCACCATTCATTAACACGACGAATCTTCGGTTGCATCGGTATTCGAACTCACTATCTTCGGATGACGAAAATTAGCATCTAATCAATAGACAATGGTAAATTAAAGCTATATATATCAATGAAGTTTATGATACATATATTATGTACATACATTCATATCTACCTACTAATAAGGTACAAAAATGCAAATTACAGGAATCCATGGCTTAATATATATATATATATATATCTATATATATATATATATATATATATATATATATATATATATATATATATAAACGCTCTTGCATAAATGAATATAATAAGTCATGAAAGAAAGAAATATTACGCATCTAAATATTAATTAAATAAGCAATTGAGAAAATTGTTAATTAATGTAATAATAAAAATTTAAATGAAACTATTTCCACACATATTATGTATAAGTACATTACGTAATTACACATTTTATTGCTCCCAGTTGTTTCTATAAAATTTTCTAAAAGTTAATTAATATAATCACTTTCCGAAATTATTCTAAAATAATTTCATTATTAACTTAATTACCTTAATTGCTTGTTTAATTTGATTAAACTACATCATTAAAAATCTGTAAATTTTTCGCAAAATAATAAAAGTTCTTTATAAATTGCAACTTCACTCTTATACATGAAGAAATGAAAACACGAGCAAACATTTCTTAAAATTAATATTAACATTTCTTCTTAAAAATGTGTTCATAGATAAAGTAATCAAAATGATGCAATATTAAAAGTTGCTTATATTTCTAAGATTATATTATAAAATTTTTTCCACATGATTATTTGGTTAGGAATTTAGAAATATTTTACTCTATTGTTAATTTTCTTAAACTTGTAGAGAATTTTATTTACATTAATTAAAAATCTTTTAAAAATATTTTTGCTTTATAAAAATTTTTTTTTTTTTTTTTTTTTTTTTTACTTTGTTTTTACAAAATTATAAAATTTTCACTTATGTTTTTAAATTATACCAACTTTTATTTTATAATTTTTATTATAAATTTAAAAATATTCTGCAAACCATTTGTTTTATAAATGTTTTATAATTTTTTTATTTATCTTATTAAAAGTAATGGGATTTCCTATTGAATTGCAAATAAATATTATTTACAGTGTAATCATTTTAATACAAATATCGTACACTATTTATTATGTATTATAAAATATGATTCCCTGTATAATTAAGATACTATTTCTTAAATGAGAAATTTATATCTTAAGTCAATTTACATTATTTAAAGTATGACTAAATCCATTAAACTACCGTGGATTTTTCATGGATGTGTCTATTTTTACAATTTTGTTTCTTATAATAAAAATAACATTTAATAGACATGTTTCTTAAGTCTGAATATTGATTAAACATATAAAACAGAATGTGAGAAAATAAAACTTGCATAAAATAAAAAAAACATTCAATACGCTTGAATTTGTTATTTGACAATTCTTATGCTTGGCATTTTTATTCATTGCTTTGCTATTTAAGATATACTTTACTTTAGTTATCAAAAATTTAGAAGAAAAAGATTTTATTACGGTATTTACATGCTCATGAACTGTCATTGTATAACAAATACTTTATAATTTAAGATTAAAAATAAAAAATACATTATTTATAATATGTAGTACACACATAATATTGTTAATACATGCAAATTTCTATCTTTGATGTTAAAAGAATTCAACATGTGTCTTTTTTTCTTCGCTTAGTTCTTAATATTAAACAAAATACTTTTATATTTATCTGTAAGGACGTATGGCAATAGGTGAATTTTAGAATGTTATAACTGAAAATTTTATTAAAGTATAACTTCAGTAATTCATTATTATTCCTTAGACTACTCTTAAATTATTTAAATTTATTTATTCTTAAATTGGCTTTTATTTAATTATAACAGTTTAAACACATTTTTTATTTTTTATTGCTTTCTTTGATGGTCATAAATGTTATATATCTTTACATTTTATAGTATATCATAATCAGGAATTTTATTGAGAAAATAATGTTCAAAAAATAATGCAAGGATGTGAGTATTATACATTTTAAAGACCTGAGATTTTTTATCTACAGAAATTACGTTAGTCTGTAAAATGTTTAATAATTTATTTTTCATCAATACCTTACTCAGGTTCACTTAAGTTCAACTTTAATACCCTTCTCAAAAATTAAAATTTTATATCCTGAATTTCAGTTTCTTTCATAAATGTATTTAGATTCATAAATATCGCAAACGCTGTATCTTAAACTAAGGCCTAGATAAATTAAAATGTGGGTTAATATTTTTATATTTTTAGTGTTTTTATATACTACATATAGTATTTTTAGTTTTTTATATAACACATATTTATAAATAATAAAATAAATAAAATTATTTTATGTGATCATGTACAAATTTAAATAGTCTTGTTAAAAGTGAAGAACACATATTTGGTTTAGCAGCTATGCCTTGTTCTTTGTCATAAGTCCTCTTCAATATTTAGCAAATTTTAAAAAATACGGAAATATTGTATCTACGAAAAATATATTTATCTACGAAATTCAATGTGATCATAATATTTTACTATAATACTTTTATTAGAGGGTGAACAAATTATTAGGGACAAAATTACAAATTGTTTTAATATCAAAAATTTAAAATAATTTCTGTATTAATTGTAAAAGCAATAAAAAATGTATGCATTTTTTGAAATTTTGTTTACATATTACACACATTTTCTCTTTAATATTCTCTGAGCTACATCTAAATAAAATTAAAGAAAACTCTTCAAGAATATATTCAACAACAGATGCATGAAAACAATTGAAAGTAAGAAAGCATTCTTAACTTTCTGAGTTCATTAAATAATCGATATCTAAATTACGATGCTTTGTTTGTAACCAATCTTAATCAGATTCAAAAATAGTTCGAAATAACTTTTTTTAATGTTTCTTGCTTTTAGCTCTTTTGAAGAAGTAAGCATATATATGCTTTCTTTCATTCCAGTTAAAGAGAAAAAAAATTCCCCCGTAACTTTAGTCTTTGACATTTGCAGAAATAAAATAAGAAAAATTATTCCCAATTTCTCAAATATCTTGTTCTTTCTCTACTAATCCTTAGCATTTTTTGAACTTACTAATGGTAAAATAAAAAAAAAAAAAACTAGAATTTATGATTTTATGTAATTGTTAACATTAACAAAGTATGTCTGATAACGTTTCTTAATTTTTTGTAAATTAAGCAATTTTGTACATTTAACTAATTGCAATGGTGTTTACATTACTCTTTTCTTAATAATGTTACAAATGAAATTAGGTTTAATATCCTATGTTTGTTAAAATAATAATGATACTTTCATTTTTTGTAAACTATTAATGAAAATAATTACAACAATGTACTTTGAAAGTACAAGTTTTTCCAAAAATAGTTTAAGTAGTCAAATGCTTTAAAAATAATTTCGATAAAAGAATATTTCAGTTGCGAAATTCATTAAGAACACATAATTACACAAAATAGTTTAAATTCATGTAATGGAAAATTGTTTAAAATATTTTAAGGATTATGAAAGTAGTAAATTATAATTTATGAATCATATAGATTTTTAAGTGTACTTTCATTAAATAAAACTTTATAAACGAGGGGATTTTCATGAACATAAGCTATTAAAAAACCATGTTAATAAAAAGTGGTGAAAAATGTGATATCATATGACGTACAAGCACTTATTCAATCTACTCATTAGTTATAATAAAATTATATACTCTAGAATTTAGTAGAGAATTATTTTTCACTTTTAAAAATGACTTTAATAAAATGTCTTGTATTGCTCGATGTTTGATGTTTTAAAATGAGTGAATAAAAATTACTATATTTGCATAGATAATTTTTCCTGAATTTTAATAATAAGCATTTGTTCTATAGCCCTTTACCAATAATTGTATTTAAATTTCCTGTAAGAAGAAATGCTGGAAACAAATAAGGGGACACCCCTACAGGTGGGCATGCAGGATATAGAAAATCTCACGTCTATTTTTTTTTCTACAGAGGTTGAATCAAACCGGAATTATACATTTCGAATAAGACATCGATTATATTAATATTTTGATAGCGTATAAAATCTTGGAAATTTTGATAATGTTATGTGAACAGCATAACTGCCTAAAACTACTCTGTAGTGCATTTAAAAATATTTACCAGTTATATTACTTTCCAGAAATATTTTTCAGATGTCACAAGGAAAAAAATTCAGAAAAAATTAAAAGCCCTCATCTCGACATTTGCCCCAGACGAATACAGAGACACTATTTATATCTCTTGCTGTTCAAAAGTGATTGAAATAGAATTTTTGTAGTAAAAACCAGGAATATGTTGCTCTAAGGATCACTTTTGCACCACTAAGCCACAAATGAACTAAACAATAGAGGTAAAAAATATTTTTCAATACTAAAAGTATTATGTTTACTTATTGAGTATTTTTAATTGAATGAAAGCTGTCAAAATGAAGATCTAAAAGCATTGTCGATAATCATTATTGTAGATATATTTGCCTTAATTGAAATTGAATCGAATATTGTTTACTATTTATGAATCGTATATTGTTTATTACTTGTCATGAAAGTTGCACAGGTCCATGGATAAGGATGATATTTTTTAAATCAAACTAATATTTCTATCTAAATCATTTTTAATCGTTTTGTGTGACTCTTTACACATCAAAATCATTACGAAATTTTCTAAACATCAAGTAATTCATATTTTTTGTATGATTTTATGCAAATTCAAACTAAATACGAATAAACTTTATGTTGAAAATAACAAAACTGGGTAGCCCTTCAAAAACTCATATTTTACGTAAATATGATATTAATAAAGTTTCTTAGCATTTTTCGTGATTGAATAAGAATTTTTCATTGACAATCATTATTATAGTGCATTCACTTTTGTGGAAATTAAAATTCCAGTTGTTACTGTAATTTTACAAGTTTTTATTATTTTTTAAATTTTATTTTCTTAAATAAACAAAACAAGACATAATAACTTATCTTTATCTCAATATCACTTCTTCTAACTTTTCCTATATTTCTTATGAAAATACTAATAGTCTTTATGTATACTCTTTAAACTGAAATTTTAAGCACAACTAAAATTATGCGTTGGGTATTATTTTATTTTAAATTACTTCTAAATATGTAATACATATGTTACTTATAAACTATAAAAATAGCAGTTATGTAAATAAAATATCACACCACAAATCTGTTAGAAATAAAGCAAAGGTTTAAAAATTAACAATGAGGTATGACACAGTGTTAGGCATTTGTATAAAGGTGTATACTTAATTTTTATAACTATGTGATTTTTAATATTAATAACTTAAATTTCTTTTTGATGTTATTACGTCTTATTTCATTATAAATTTCCCAGCATAAATCTAATCAATTGTATAAATTTAAATCTATGATGATAATTTTACTATTGTGTAAAAATTAAGCAATCCTTAAATCTATTATTTTAAATTAATAAGAAATACTTAATAAATAAAATGAGCTAGATTATGAACTTTTCCTAATTAACCTCTTAGGAATGAAAATGATAAATTTCGACATTCCCTACCGTCTGTCCGCTTAGTAGCAGATGGTCACCCCTAATTAGCTGCTTATTACGTCTTGAAATAGACATATTCGTTATTGATATAGGTGAGATAATTTAGCGTGAATCATATTACCTTGATGAGCATTAAGGTTGAGAATATTTGCAATTAGTCTACTTGTTAGTGTGAGTGGTACTGATTTGTGCTTGATTTCAGCACAACTCATTTCACAATGTTTGCTTTCTAATATTGAATTTTGAATAATTTCCAGTTAAATGTTTATTATGCTTTATTTTTTATCTCTAAAAGTATCAGTTACAATATTAGAGAAACACAGCTGAAAATATATTACAATAACTGAATAAAAATTAATTATTGTAATACATTTTCAGCTGTGTTTCTCTAATGTAGTAACTGATAATTAATTAAAAAAAATATAGTAAATAAATCATCATAACCGAAGGAATTTAACTAAATAAAAATTAATTAAATTTCTTCGGTTATAACGATTTATTTACTATGATTTTTTAATTAATTCTCTGAATTTTAAAAGTACACTGATCATAAATATAATTAATAAAGTTGAATTATAAACACTATATTCAGAAACAATGTTTGAATTTTACTTTTATTCCAAAGACAATTGTCTACCAACAATATATAAAATATCGACTGGAAATTTAAAGTATCACTGTAAGTGGAAATATAAACATTTTGATCAATAAATATATAACAGATTTATTTCCAAATTTAATTATATAACAAAAAATATAAAAAGTAATAAAATAATTATATAGACCTTTATTAAAAAACATTTCTATTTAATTTTATAAAGTATATATTCTAATATATATACATATATATATACTTTTAAATTTCCTTTAAAAATAGTGTTTTAAAAAGGAAATAAAATCACAAAATATATGTAGAACACAAAATTGTATTTACTTGTTCTGTAGTAATCAGATTGATTTATTAATTGCATTTTCGAAGTAAGCCAGGTAATTCGATTAGGACGACACACATTACCATACTAATAACAAGAATTTAATGTGATTCGAGTGGATTTACTAAGTTAAGACAAACATCCGTATCAGAGATAGAAGTTGAACACACGGACTACTAAAGATCAAAGCACTGTCTGTTTAGACAGCCTAATGCTAATGCTAAAATATATACAAAAGAGTAGAATATATTTAAGTCTTTGAAAAGTATATTTGACATATTATAGTTCTGCCTCCAAAAAGTCCTATTGGTAAATTCAATTTATGTAACATTGCATTGTGTCAGAACTCATAATCATTGCTTTTGATAAACTCTGAAAGATAATAGATATTATTCTTGACATTTAAATTTTCTTTCAAAAATGCTACGGAATTTTTCCTGTAAATTGTGTTAATTTATATTTGCTGGACATTTCTATTAAAGAAACTTTTACAGTATTTTTATTCAAAATGTATAAAATATTAGGTACCCCTGGAATAAAATAAAACAAAAAATACATTCTGAAACTATGGTATTCATGGAAGGGTTAACGAATGTTTACAGTAATTGAACAAATTTGAATCTTGGTGTTTATAAATATCCTTATATTAGATTTAAATTTTTTAAGGCCTAATACATTACATTTAGCTAAATATAAATACAATGATTTTTTAATATATTATTATTCCCTAACATAATGTATATATATATACATTGGGTTTGAGGTTTGAGGTCAACTGAACTAGAAGCCATTTTAAATATACAGTATAATTAAAAATCGTTTTTACAAATATCTGTTCAAGTACATTTGATTATAATTGACATTATAAAATTCAAAATTTTTATTTTCTTTTCCAACTAATCTAGAATCTTGAAACTAAAACGTAAAACAATTTCAGAGACAACTAAGGAAAAAATAATTGATCCCATATATTTAAAGCAATCAATAATTTAAAACATTTACAAGGCGGAATTTCATAAAAGTCATTGTAACCACTATATTTATATTTAAATTCATCTTTTACTGAAATGATTAAATTGATATTTTTTTACATAATTCAGTGTTTTAATTAGCAATGTTTGTTTTCATGATTAATTACGACTTTGAGATAAATCTTAGGTTATTTATTAAATAATTTGAAAATGATTTTTTTTTCATAACTTTTGGGAAAATTTTTAAAAATAACTCTATTTATTTTGTTAGAATTTTAATGACAAGAATTTTCTTTAAATTTTTGTTCCCAGCTTTATATTTTAAAAAAATATTTTAAAACAATAATTGTTCTAAATTCTATGAATTTTTATTTCTTACGCATATTTTGCAATTAAAAACTTCGTCTTAATACTTTAATTAATAGAATCACTTAAGACATATCTCCAAATATAAAACATTAATATGAGATTGAAATGTGCACTATTAATTGATGTTAAATATTATTCTTTCATAACACAAAGTGTCAATACATGTCTATGTAAATAAATCATGATCTACCACGAAACAGTTACTAGATTTTTTTTTATTATTATTATTATTCCTGATATCGCTTCTTCATTGGTATTCTCATAAATTCATCTTAGCAGGCAAATAGATTTTTTTAAATTAACAATATTTAAGTTAATTTTAATTTCTTCTATTTACATTCATTTAAAAAGTAAAATTTTAAAAATTGAATGCAATTTTTAAGATATGATGTTTTTTAATCCCCATAATCTCATTCATATATATAAGAACAAAATTATTGTCAACTAAAATTATCAATCTCATACGTCCTTTTTGTACTGCCGTTTTCTTTAAAAGATTAAAAACATTTGAATCGTATATTCTGAAATAATTTGAACTACTGTTGTAACATTTAAAATGAATACAAATTTTTCAAGAAAATAATATTTTTATATAATACGTAATCTAAGTTCTGTGCAAATATTTATCAGAAAGTGTGCTGAGCTTGAGTTGAAGCTTTATAAGCCTCAACTGAAGCTTTTATATAGAGTTTCGTAACGCTTTATTCTTTCAAACCAATATATAAATGTCTTACATGGATTGTATACACTTAGGAATAAACAATTCTGAATGATATTTGTTTTTAAGTATCAAAATTATTCCTCTTAATTCATCCACGTCAACACCTAATTTTATGATTAAACTCTAGTTTCAATAAGGATTTAAAAAAAAACGTTTTAAGCAATGTAATTAAAAGCATATTTTAAAATTATAAGACAAAATATTTGAATTAGTTTTATCCTAATTTCTGTTATTTTTTTTTTCAAATTTGAATATAGTTAGCTAGGTATTTCTGGCGTTCCAGATCTAAATATGGCATGATACTTTTTATTTCCTTTTGGTTTGTGTCAATTCCGTATTTTCCAGTAAAATTATACGTGCTACAGTAAAAATATTCTATAAATATTGCTCTTTTTGGAAAGTGCACATTGTTATTTTGCAGTATATTACACTTATATTTTTCCTACATCATCTACATATCATCCAATAAAAGGATATGTTTTAAAATTAACTAGGATTTATACTCAATCCATTCAATCTAATTTGCTTAAATTTCAGGATATTCTTAAATAATTTAAACGGACACAATTAAAATCAGGATTAAACAACCTTTTAAATCTAAACCAATTTGAAAAGTAAATTGTTATTTTTTAGATTAATCTGCCTGCTAAAATTAACTTTTTTTTTATTTTTTTTTAATATTGCAATACCTCATATGTAATGCATCTCAAATATAAATCTTTTCACACATCATCGACTTCTTTTTCATTGACACCGAAACATTTTACTACCGAAAATAAAACACAAATTATTTCAAATAATACATTGCATTACATATTACATATTTTTTTAAATATTCCTTTGGTAATAAAATTAGACAATTCGATCATTTTATTTTATTACATGCTACATATTACATGCCAGATCAATAAAATATCAGAAATAAATTAATTTTTTATCATTGTAATTTTGGCATTCTTAAGGTCTTTGAATAGCTATCATAATCCTACAATAAAAAGAAAATAAGGTATGTAATTTAACTGAATTAAACATTTCATAATAAATATAAATATATTTTGAGAATCTCTCCTTCATTTATATCATGATATTATTTTCATTCTGTACTAGGCAGATATTTTTTTAATCTTCTGATTTATGCAAATTTTTTAATTTGTAAATTTTAGAAGTGTCGGATGTTATTATTTATTGAAAATTTTTATTTCATTCATTTTTTTTGTCTTTGGAATAGTTTACATCTATTATTATCTTACTAGGGCATATACAAACTACTTTAATCTATTATTTTAGAAACTTTGATCCTTTATTATTTATCTATATCGCTATTCTCGCAAGAATAATTTGTTAATCCCACTTCTTCCCTTTATGGAATTATAAAAAATATTTTGTATAATTTTATCTTCAATTCCAGTTAAAAAGATATACTGTTGTTGCAATTGCACATTCAATCGTTAAATAAAATTAGTTTCTGGAAAAAAACTTGGATTCAAAGATTGTAAATAAGCGAAATTATTTACTATTTTCAAAGAAGTTAACAAATGCTGCACCAAGGGTGAAGTTGTTTTATCTGTTTTACAAATATTTAAAGAAGATTTAAATACTCGCTCGGAGGAATTTAATTATGTGTAAAACAACAGATACCATGTAAAGTGTAATTTTGCATTTATATGTCCGAGTTATTTTGATACATCCATATCACAACCATTGGGCAATTAACTGTAAATAACATTCACACTAATGAAGATATTAAAAAGTAACCCTCTTGTATCTATCTATATATATACATATATATATATATATATATATATATATATATATATATATATATATATATATATATATATATATATATATATATATATATATATATATATATATATATATATATATATATATATATATATATATATATATATATATATATATATATATATATAACACTTTGAATAAAATTATATTATTGTAACAATTTTTAATCTCAATATTCTAAAAATCACTGGCTAAATGATATCTGAATGAAACATTAAGTGCTTTCAAGACCCCTACTAATATTTACCACATTTTAGTTGAATTATATGTAAATGCATGATTTATTTTGCTAGAATAATAGTATAGATACAAATATTTATAAATTCATTTATAAAATTCAATTCAATTTTAAAGCAATAAATAAGTATAAGAAGTGTGTGTGTAGTTAATTTTAATGATTTATAATAATATATAAAATTATATTACATCTATGTTCTGAAACTGATCATTTCATAACAGCATTTACTTTATTTAGAATGCTTTTTTTTTAATTTTTGAATTACGCACATATAAAATATTCTGCAATACAATTTTAGTCGAATAGAATACGGATTTAGAATTTCACTCATATTTAAGGAGTTAAAATGTCACATATTCCGAAATGTATATCCACCAAAAAGGAGGATATAAAAAAATCTATCATATATATTTCTTTTATCTAAAATGATATATATTCTTCAATTCAGAAAACTAGTTCTGTAAACTACGTACACTAAAATTCAAAACACAAGGGATCACTAGTATTATATGTTTTTGTCTCTTATAAACTTATTCTATAATATGTGATAAAGATACAGGGAGGCTTTCTTTTGTGACATTGAATATGTTCTTGCACCATAAAGACAAACTCTAAGCAACCGAAGGAAAATGTATGCATCGTAAATCGAAAGAGAATGCTAATTTTAGGCAGGAAAATTGCCGCGAACCGAATGCGGTTTCCCATTTTCCTTTTTATATTCTGTATATTGCCTCAATATGCAGTATCAAAAATGCATAGGGTATATATGTCAGTGCCACCTGCATATTTCTTGACCAAAATGTGGGAATAGAAATTGCATGATTTTAGACACACCACAATATACGTTGTTTCATAGTTAAACCTCTGCGGTGTCTACAGTCGAATATACAGCGCTGCTCTATTTTTGAGTTTCCATAAAAGCCTGTCATATTGAAGTAAATATAGTATTGCATGCTTCTTATTACATTCAAGGTTCAACTTTTTTGAAATAAAAAATTTATAGAGGTGTACATTTTCTGATATTACTAACAAGAACAGTAGAAATTTAAGCATATTGTTTCTTCAGTTAAGTGTTTAAGTGGATTGCTTACAAATTATTTATTAAAAATAATTATAATCTAATTTCAGCAATGTAGACTTCAAAGTATAACTAATTATAAATAAAACAATTTTACTTATGCGAATAACATTTAAGATTATATCATTTGTGCACATTATTTTAATATATTACTGCATTATCACCAAATGAACAATTTTAATTAACATTTACTTGAAATGACATTTACCAGGAAAACTTTTAAACACAGCATCTAATAAGCTTAGTTTCTCTCTCTCTCTCCCTCTTTTTTTTTTTTTTTTTTTTTTTTTTTTTTTTTGAAACCACACATTTCTTATCTAATAAGGAGTTTTTCTCCTATGTTTTTTAGTATTAATTTAGTTATAGTTGCGCAACAAATATTTTATATTTCAGAACATAACTATCTATAAAAATATCATACGTAATAATATCAAGGGTCTTGTTTAATAAGATTCAGTTACCATTAAACTGTTTTAATTCGTTTTTGAGCATAATATTTTATATGCTAAAATAATTTGAGAAAAATAAAAAAAAGTTTAAAATCAAAATTATCTATGAAGGCTCATTAAGTATGTGGAGTCAAAAATCTTATGGTCAGACATTGACCAGTTACCATGGGTGAAATGGCCTAGAGAAAATTTCTTCACCCTCCAGATCGATGTCAAAATTGAGAAAGGGGATCCTCTTGTGATGCCATCTATCGGAGAAGTTTAGAACAAAGTCATACTTTGTTCTAAACTTGTATACTCGTATTACTCTAAACCCCACGAAGGAAAAATCGTATTTTTACCATCGTGGTGCTCTGGTTAAACGAAAGACACACACATAACTGGTTTAAATTTGCATATCCAGTTGCACAGCAAGCTTGTCTTGTTAAATTGCCATAAGCCACAAGAGCAAAACCATTCTTTTTTGAGCAAATTGCTTTCTATGCTGAAATAATTTTAGAAAAATAATGAATAATTTAAAATCAAAGTTATCTATTTGAAACCATATTTTTATGAATTCGCGAACTACTGCGTAGCCAGGGTCTAAATGCGATCTTCAATAATGTGGTGTTTATTTAAATTTGTCGAAATCCGCTTTACTTTTTGTGCAAAATATTAATCCTCCATTCATTATGAATAAGTTTTAAAAATATAATGAAAAAGGGAATGGTTAATTATATATTTATCAAATTATGAAAAATTCTCATTTTTATAGATACTTATGATTTACTGATACATATTTAATCATTCCTACTCATGTAAAGAAAGACAGGAATCAAAATACTACAGAAAATAATTTTGAAATAATCAAAGTGATTTACTTAGCACCATCATGAATATAAAAGGCTTTCACTTTGTCATCTTTATAGAATTTCTAAGAATATCGTGGTAAATAGTAACGTGTAAGCTTAGAACATTTTAAGTCAAATTAAATGTTTTAGGGTAAGAAATTAAAAATGAATAAAATAATAATTTAACTGATATTCATTTTTTTTAGAATTTGACTGATTTATGTGGATAGATATTACGCCCTCAAAAATATTGTTTCTTATATACATTAGTTGGATATGACAATAATTCGTTGAAAAGTACGGTACCTTGGTTGGTTAGGACCTCAAACTAATTATCAGAACATAGTGACTTAAAATCCTTGCTCAACCAAAGATTCTTCGTGTTCACTATAGGTGAGTGTGACACTTTACATTGATCATTGTCACACTGTCCTCTAAGTAAAATGATTCTTTTATAAGTATAATGGAGGTCTCCTGCTTAAAACTTACGAAAACTTTACACAGTTACTTCAATCTAACTGGTAAATTACAACTCATGAAAGGTACAGGGATGCGTGAAGTGCACGAACAATACTTCATTGACTTAGTAAAAATAATAATGATGATAAAAAGATAAAATTCCTTTCGCTTAGTACTAATTAGTACACAGAAAACATATATTATAAAGTTTGGAAAATTTGGTTCTTCACTAATTTTAATTATGGTGGAAAACTGTTATCAATTGTGTCTTAACGTTAAAAACATTAAATAAGAATTTTACAAGTTGTTCAGTTGAAAATTAAGATGTATTTTTATTTATTAAATCTAAATCTGATGAATTTTTATTTTTATTAACGTTCATAAAGATTATTTGAACTTGTCCAAGAAATTTAAATTCTTAAAAAGATTACATTTTAAAATAATATAAAAAAATTTGACTGATACATTTTTGTATCAAATATGCAGATTCAAAAACATTATTATTTGTTTTATATTAACAATATCGTTAAAATATGTATACATAATATTTATATTCAGAAAAATAATTATTTATTTGCTTAGCATAATTAATGAAACAACAGATTTTACATAATAAAGAGATTAAATTGTTTTAAATAAGATAAAATAAAACATACATCTTATGCTTATCTTGTTTCTTAAAATTCTAAATTATAACCATCCATTTGTGAAAAAAATTTTAATAATATATCCTGATATACAGTCAATATTTATTTTATTCATAAAATATACAATTTTTAAGAAGTATTTGCATAATAGAATAAATTTATTTGAATAAGCGATTTAATTAAAATGTAAATACATTGTAATTAAAATAAAATGTAATTTTATTTTAATTTTATATGCATACATACTAATACAAATCTTTAGAGATTCAAAAATAAACGTCAAATTTTTTTTAAAAAAATAAGAGTTAATTATAAATTATTAAATTAGTGTTGAAAATGTTCTCTATAAAAATTTAATTAGCGTCTGAAACTGTCTTAATAATATTTAACTACATAAATACTTTTAAAATGCAGAATATTCAGTGTAACTAATCATTTTTTCATGAAATGAGTGTTAGAAAAAAAATATTATAAAAAGCTATGAGTTAAATAAGTTAACTGATAGTTGGAAAAAAAAATACTAACAACACACATGCACATGCATCTTGTTCTCTTGGGAAATTAAAATTAATGTTATAACATCATTTCCTCATAAACTGTCTCTAAGTTAATTTATGTCTAATTTTAATTGGATTACAAATTAAGGTTTTTAATTTAAACTCTATCTTTTCTTACATTTTATAATTAAAATTTCAAAATCAAACAGTTGAAAAATGAAAATAAATATATCAAGCCAGAGACTTTATACTGCATAATATTTTAATATGCATCAGATTGTTTAATAGTTAAAACAAAAATGATTTCATTTTATATCTTATTTCGAATGTCTATATTCAATGAAAGCATAAATATTGTGAATATCTGTATATTATACAATTACAAAAAAAGGTTTATATTTGAACTTTACCAGAGGTCTGTGTGATAATGACGCTCACGTTTTATGAAAGAAAATTAAGTTGAAAATAACAGTGATATGTTACGGAAGTTTGATGACGAGCTATGAAATCAAATCTTCAACAGAGTTCAAATGACTTTAATGTTAAAAAATATTGAAGGAAGCAATCATGCACAAGGAACACTAGAAGAAGAAAGCAATCTTGCTTATGAAAAAAATTAAATTTTTTTATCTGTCCCCTTAACACATATTGCAATTTGACACAGGATTTATTCTTTGATTCTTTCAAACTGATCAGATTCTTTAAATTTATACGAGTTGTATCATATTTTAGACCTTGTGCTGAAGTGCAATGATCAGGTAGATAAGACTGGCTTTAAATATAATGCAAGATCCCAGAAAATTTCAAGTATCTCGACATGAATAAACACTTAATATCGGAGGATCATGGAATGATAATGCTGGTCTACATCTACATATCCAGTGAATAAAATTAGTTATTTCAAAGTAGTTTTGAAAAGCTTAGAATTGTGATAAAGTCTGGACGTATTGAAGCAATTTTGCTGGAACGCCATTTAACAAGTTTGATACTATTTCTTATGATAACATATAATAATGTTGACCTTCAAGATGTTGAGACAGATTCAATGATCAAAATGAAAATTTAAATGCATTATTAGACCAATGTTTCAAACTAAATTTGGTGAGCATTGACACTAATGCTTCTAGGATTGTTATATACAATACATCAAAGTTTAGATGTCCATCCTATGAAAAAAATCTCTTCACCTGTGAACAAAATAATGTGAAACAAATTTGGATGTATGCTGTATTCAATGACTTTGCAGTGTGACACTATAACTCAGAATATATTATCACCTTTATTAAATATAATTACTTTTAAATACGATAGAAATAAATTATACCAACGTGAAATATGTCCATAGCAAAGGATTGAGGTACTCAAAAATCATGCCTGACTAGTTTGACACTTGTTTACGGGTTTCTATCAACTACTGGTAGTATAAGTATTTCATTACAAATATGCATGTAATAAATAAAATTTACCCCGAATCCTAAACTAGATTAGAGCTTTCCAAGTAAATTCAGTCATCGGTTTTCAACGCATTGCATACATGTTTGTATGCATTGCAATTAAGGTATGGCATTTATTGCTTTAAAAAAGCAATGAATGACAAACTTCAGTTTGGAAAGCACTCTTGATGATTATTGTAATCAAAATCTTCTCAAATCATAATATCTTATTTCCCATTACTAAATCAATGTCTCCTTTTTCGGCAATATTCTCTCAAAATAATTCAAAACTTTCATTTCAAATACAATACCTTAGAAAAATATTACATCGTGACCCTGCAGACCAGTACACAAAGTTTCTTGGATACCATTCAGGATTTCTTATATTTGTCTGTTGCAATTACAAATGGGTAAATGATAACTATTACACGTCAACTCAAGAAAATCAATACGTGTATTCATTATTGATATGGTAATTGCTGAAATGTATAAGTTAAACTATAAAAACGATGTAATCTCTAATCCGGAATATAGTACACTTCTTTCAAAAATTCACTCACTCTGAATGGTGCACCAGTCCTCCGACAGATAAAGTGATACTCTTAAAGAACATTTTAAATAGCTTATTTTTTTATTGATTTCACGGGTTCATCTGAATTTACCTTTTATAATTCATTTTTACAGTTTAATTGTTCAAAAATATGTCTTCCTGAAACGATCACTAAACTTTAAACTGTCATTAATTTTGATAAGCAATCGCATTTCATCGTAACCATTATGATAAGCATGAACAACCCAGAGTTATAAATAGTTCAATTTATTAACAAATAATCCGAATAAATATAGTTAATTTTAAAGCTTCAAAAAGATTTTTGCTCAAAGCATTTCAAAAATTTAATTTTTCGAAAATTTAATTTTTTGTATGTGTGTGTATATATTGCTTATTTGTGTTCTTACTTTGAGATACCCTTTCTAATACATATATATTTTATTAAACTAAAACTTTTTATCCTTGGCAAAATTTATCCTTATTACCTTTATATCTTAGAAAAACTTTGGATATTTTATTCAATTTTAAATAAATAATGGAATTTTATTTTTATTGATAAATATATTAATAATATAAATAAGTTCATAACTTTTGTTAATATAACAAGTAATTCTTGGTATTTATTATTTCACTAATTCAGAGAATAACGAAATTTGCTGTTTATTGGTAATTAAAACTATTCCTTAAAATTAATTACTTTACATCTCTGTAATGCTTTCACTTTTATGAAAAGGATTTAAGAATCAATTTTTCATGTAAGAAAATATGTATACATAAATCAATATTTAAAATCTATTTTTGAGAACGAATTTAATTTTAATAAGTAACCTAAATTGAACTGAATATATAAAGTATCAGTTTTATTTAATCATAAATGAATAATTAACTCTATTCCATTAAAGTATAAATTTAACGTTAAATTTACAGCTTAATTAAGCCTTAAATTCTAACAAAAATAAACTTATAAAATAGTATAATTTCTTCCCATTATAATACATGTATATTTTCTTTAATATTAAAAGTTTATATTCAAAATGATTTTGTTTCCTTAGATACACAAGCAGCATATCGAAATATAAAGCGAGGCATTTCCTTTTCTACAAATTTGCCTACTTCATTTTTTCATAAAAAATTATAAAAAAATAACAATAAAATATTTAATTATAAATGCTTCATCGGAAGTAAACCTAACTATAAAACATCATATAAACATCAAAATATCAATAAATTTATGGAATTTAATTAAATTTAATAATACTTCTAAAATGTGTTTACCGGTACATTAAAGATGCTATACTAAAACAATGCAAATTTTTCCATTAAAAACAAACTGGTAACGAGGTTTACTTTTTTTTAATTTTTACTAATTTCATTTTTACATGCAAATCCAACTAAAGATTATTTCAATTTTGTAAGTAACCATCTGTAACTGTTATGATTTTTTACTTAGTAATTTATTAGATTTTTATAAAAAGAAGAATCAATTAAAATATCATCCAATATAATAAACATTTATATTTATTTGACTATTAAATATCTGTTTTAAATTTTTAATAAAAAATTTTATTAACAAAGAAATTTAAAGATGATTTTCTAACTTGTTAAAGACAGAAAATAATGAAACATTTAATAAAAAAATAAGTAATTTTTGAAAAGCATGTATTTAAACATATGTTTTTTTCATTTAAATGTAAATTGATTATTATATTAAATCAATCTAGTATGTTATTAAGTATTTTATTTCACTCCACTTTTACTAAAATATTAAAACATTTGCATTCATTAATTAATTAATTATATTGTATACATTAATTAATGAATGCATTAATGAATGCAATATAATTAATTGTATACATTAATTATATTGCATTCATTAATGTATACAAGGTATAATAATGTGTTAAAATATGATTGAAACAATTCTTTCAACTTTTGTACTAAATGTACGTATCTCAATTTTCAAATTATATTTTAATTTTAATTATTCAAAAATTTGTGTTACTTTCAATCAAAGCAAAATAATAATATATTACAGTTTACTTACTTTTACTAATACAGTTATTTAAATAAAAAGTAAAATCTCTATTTGAGTTATTTGTGAAAAATTTTAAATTTTTATTCGATCTTTTTTCTTAAAAATAATAAAAACGCAAAGAATATGCACAGCTCTGGTATTTTATAATTTTATGCTTATTTATTAGCACAAGCGTAGTATTTTTAATGTATATTTTTTGTCATTTTTAAAGATGTATGGAACTATTCTATCTAATTTTAATGTTGTTACAGAAACAGTAATCTTATGAATAATAAATTTTTATGTTTCAAAAACAAACTAGGTTAAATACTCTTTCACTTGTTCGAAAAGGCATACTCTTATAACAGTATAAAATTTATAGTAATCATAAACTTAAATATTCAAATCTTACATTTATTTTACAAAAGTGAAACTTTAAATACTCTAATATAATTAAAAGCTAAAATTGTTATCAATATTACAAAGTCTGAACTACTTGATTTCACTTTAACCCAGTTGCAATAAAACATGTAAAATTTATCCAAATTCGAAATCTGTTCAATAATAAATGAATACAGAAGAATCATTCTATCAAAGGTAAAACAGAAATTTAGTGCTTACAATATATGATTGCAATTCATTTTGAAAAAGAAATTGCAATGTTGAAGCTACTTACGAAATATACATTTGTTTTCGAAAATGCTTATAAAACCCAAGCATGAATTCGAAGTTTCATTTATAATTCATGACCATCCATCTTTATGTAATCAATAGAAGATGTACATTCGAAGAGTTCCATTACTGTCTCATATGATCAGGGAGAAAAGGAGGAGCAATATGACAAGACGCTTTTCACCTTCTTCTAAGAACAAAGAGACTTCTTTGCAAAGTGCCGTCACTTCCAATGACGTATTCTTTACATGCCAAGGGGGTAGTAAAAGCCTAAAAAGAAATTTCCCTTTTTCAATGGAAAATAAAGAATTTTTTATAGAATTATTCGAAGTCTACTTAAATAAATAATATCAGAAATTTGGATTTTATATGTATGCATTAAGATATATTTGCTTAATATGTGCATTTACAATATACATTTTTATCTAAATATAAAAAAATCATACACATATTCAAATAAATACAAGTTTAATCTTGGAAACTTTTTCAATCATTCTATCGAATGATTTTTTTGTTTCTCAATTTCGGCGTTATATTTGTATGAGTCTTAAGAAGTAATGCAGTTGACAAGTTCAATTAATATTTATATTCTTAAATATATATAATATATTAGCACTTGTATATGCCTTTTATAATTCATTACTTTTTAATAATGACTGATATATCCATGTAAAATTAAATTGAATTCATTGAATCTTTCTTAAGGCTATTCTCATTACATATGTGAAAACATTATCATTTACTAAAATTAAATAAATTTTCAGCAGTGTTCAGTAGTTTATACAGTTTTCGAAGAAGTTAAGACATCTAGTATGCATGCATTTGAACAATAAAATTGCCCTTTTAGTTAAAAGGAGTGTCTTTACCTATATTTGCACAGTTTCAATTTCTATTTTTGGAATTCTTAATTTTAAAGTAATTTTTAATAAATATAATAAGTAAATAAATTTTATCTTTAACACATACAGTATCAAATTTTAAGATACATCAAAACTCGTCAGTGAATATTATTAGACTTCAATTATCCTGCATTCACACACGATATTCTTCATTTTATGTTTTTAGTTTATATTGTGCTTTAAAATTTATATAATATACTCCATTGACCAATATACATGAAATCTAATTTTTTTTAATAATTAACTTTGATTTTCTAATTTGTAACATTATTAATTTTGCAAAATTGCATTTACACTTAAATAGTATTACCTACGTAACAGTAGCAATTGTATATCATATAATCTTGCTTCTCATTGTTGACAACACCCAGTATTATGCATGTGCATGCAGAAAACAAATATGAAATATTTATTTTTCACTGTAACACACTAGAAAAGCAGAGAACTTGTAAATGAAGATTTTTACTTTTGTGAGTTATTAAATACAAAAATGATTAAAACGTTTTTGAGCGAATTTTAATTTTTCAAAAATTTAACGTTATTAAATGCTGTTTTTTTTATAATAATTAAATCTGGCAATCACATATATCATGATGGTTAATATATATGCTATAGTGAATAAGATAAAATATTTTAATGAAATGAATTAACAATATTATACATTCCACAAAATCGATATAAAATAATTTTAAAATTAGCACTAAAATTGTTACAAAATAGTTATAAAATTTACTTTTTTTAACCTTTGTGAAGAGGTTTTTGCAAAATGTTACAAGACATTTTTGAAACGAAAGTAGATTGCAGGCTGAAACAAGATTTTTATGCCTGAGTTGAAGTACAGCAAAATTTACTTAAAAGGAAATAATTTAAGATGTATTTTCTTAAATTAAGAAGCACATTTTCATCATTTAACAAAGTCTTCAATGTGCAACATAATTGTTAGATGATTAGAAAAATAAAACTATTTAATAAACACACGTGATCCTTTATTTGTTTTTCTTATTTTTATATTTTAAATTAAAGTTTTGCACTGAATTTCATAATAGTGTTTGATTTTATTTTATTTTTATAATTTAAAATCCTTCCCATAAAATTAGTTACTTTTTGAGTTACAGTCTCTTACATTAATTTGTATATTTTTATTTTTAGCATATTTAGTTATGAATTACTATGGAGTAATTAACTCAGTAGTTTTGTAGAAATTGTGTTTTTCTTCAATGAGATATGAATTTGTTCAATGAGCATTTTCATTGAGAAAAACAAAAAGATTAAACTGCAATGATTTCATAGTTACATAACTAAATACGAGAATAAAATTATTCTGCAAGTTGATTTTTTCAAATACCAAATTAAATATTTTTTCAAACTTTTGAAAATTTACCGTTTATGTTGCTTAAGAAAATGAAAAGTTTGTTATAAATTGCAAAATAATAACCGTTATAAACAATAATAAATTTTAATTATTTGTTTCTAGAGTATATATTGTTAATATTTCATATATTGAATTTTTATTTCAATATTTATAATAAAAACATTTTCTGTTTATTACATGTTATTTCAGATAGATGCTTAACAATAGTATTTTTACCTCAGATTCAGAATTATTTTATAAAAGAAAGATATATGTTTTCTAGATTTCAAACTAGCATATATGTCTCAATAAAATATATAATTTCATTAACATGTTTCACTTAAACTTGTGTATTAAATATTATCAAGTGCAATCATATAATTAAAAGAAATGCTGAAGGAAATTAAAATAAGTTAATATATAATACATATTAATATACGATCTATAAATTGCAATAAATCAGTACATTTAAACTGTGATTCTAGTATTGTTGATTTTTGATTTACCATGTTAAACCTCAGTAAATGTATGAAAAATATTGGCTTTCTAAATATAAAATATTTGAAATTTTGCTTATATTATTTTTTCATGATTTTTTAAAATTATTTCTCTAATATTTTGCAGCAGTTATTTATTGCTTCAGAAATGCTGATAAATACATTTATATATTTGACAATTTTCCAGAATAAGTAATTTTTGTTTTCCCCCTTAACGGAAATGGTTTTAATTATGAATTATTATACACAATTAACCATAAAGTAATTGTTTCTTTCATTCCAGTTTTTTTTCTGACTTTGTAATAAGACAGCATAAACCTGACTTATCGATGAATTTGCTGTCTGCCTTCAATTTGTATTATTCAAACGGGAGCAAAAAGGTGAAGTTCATCATATCTAAGATTCGTCTGAGATAAGAAAAAAATCCGTTCATGATTTTTACTATTATCAACAATTTATTTCAGTTATAAAGAAGATTTTAATATTAAATTTATTCAGCTTGTAAGAGATGCTTAATATATTTATGTATTTATTTATTTTGATGAATATTTTGTTCTTGATTATTACTAGCATATAAAACATGGATTCCAGATGTCGGTTAGCATCATTTTGAACCAAATCCCTTTAATAATAGTCAAATTGCTTTGGACATAACACCCATATCGTGTACATATACTACAGCTTGAACTTGTTTGAATAAAAATAAAAATATCTCAAGCTCTATTAACACGTTGACAATAGAATAAAAGGTTATCGTTAGTTTAAATTGGCAAAAAAATTATTTATTTTTTATAACAAAATTTATTTGTTCTAAAAATCATGTATTTTTACCATTATGCATTGAACTTGTTTGTCTACTGGCTTCTTTTAAGTGCTGCAATCGCAATTATTATGATACTTATATTTAAATAAAAATTTCTCAGTCTCACATTATGTTTTTCTCTTTTCTTGCATAAAGTGCAAAGTCTCAAAAAATATGTAACTAAACCAATTGGTATAAATTTATGTTTACAGCGGATACTAAGGAAATAAATGCGGTTTAACATAAAATAAAATCTATCTAAAAAGCATTTTGCTTAAAAAAATGATACCATAGAATCATTTTATTCTATTGTAAAGAATATTTATTAATGAATTTTTAAAAGCAAAATAATCGAAAATAATCTGTTTCTTACTGCTAATTACTCAGTAAGATTAAAATTTCATTTTTATTATATCGATAATTGCGTGATGCATGTGTTTAGGAAATTACAAAATACTTTTACAACACTTCATAAACACAAAATATGTTTTCAATTTCAAACTTCTCGAATTAAAAACAAAGTTTAAAATGTGAAAATTATTTAATTACTAATTAAGTAATCG
The DNA here is from genome assembly GCA_030067965.1 of Latrodectus elegans. NCBI lineage: Eukaryota > Metazoa > Arthropoda > Arachnida > Araneae > Theridiidae > Latrodectus > Latrodectus elegans. The sequence continues at coordinate 32,028,639 of CM057822.1, read as the reverse complement.
TTAAAATTTAAATCAATAATTAGCCTAGAATAAATTAATTATATCATTTATTTCAAATTTTGATTATGATTTCATCATAAAAACTATAAATTAATCATAAAAGAAACTAATTCATGGTTTCCTCTAGCTGACATATTTGCCATTTCTTGCATTTAAACAATACGTTAATATTAAAAATACATAAGCATTGATTCAAATATTTAATATTATAATATTAAGTTATTATTATAACTTGCAGGATATCCGTAATTTGTTTTAAATACAGGGTTGTGAAGATGTGTTTATATTTCCATGTGAATTAATTTCTCTAAAAATATAAAACATATTATCTATTTTCCACTCTGTAATTGTAAAAGTAAGTATCTTTTACTCCACAGCATGTACTAAACATTTTATAAATAAATAATATTATTAAGAAATTCTCATTCATATGTTCACACACACAAATCATACCTTATTAAAATAATTCCAATATTAATATTAATTCAGTACTATCTATAATATCTCTTTAAGTTCTAAAATTTCGATATTTCTAAATCCTAATTTAAATCTTTCTTATGAAACATAATAATCAGAATAACTGTGCTTTAAAATGGAAACAACCAACTTAGCAAGAGTCAACGAGTTGGGTAATCCCAAATATTGAAATTCCTCTCCCTCAGTTTCTCACCAGAGTAATATCATTCACGCAGATTAGTCCTTACGTTGTCGTACAATGTATAACTTTGTTGCCGTTATGAGATGCTAATTAATCAAAGGCATTTCATTTTCCAAGGACTGGAGGCTAATAATTGTGACATCTTCCATTTCCATCATCAATGAGGCCAGTTAGAGAATAATTTCCAGCCACTGCAATAATGAAGTAAGAAGGGATGCAGTTCTTCAATAATAACGCATGTATGTATATATCATGGCTTAGATTATTATAATAGTCATATAAATATGAAATATATAAAGCAATTATTGAAGCAAATAATTATATATATATATATATATGTGTGTATATATATATATATATATTTATATATAAATATATATATATATATATATATACACACATAATATATATATATTTATATATATATATAAATATATATATATATATATATATACACACATAATATATATATATTTATATATATATATAAATATATATATATATATATATATATATATACATATTATATATATATATATATATATATATATATATATATATATATATATATATATATATATATATATATATATATATATATATATATATATATATATATATATATATATATATATATATATATATATATATATATATATATATATATATATATATATATATATATATATATATATATATATATATATATAATGAACTGATCTAATCTGACTGGAAAAATTTCATTTCTAAGGGCAATGTTCATTTATTTTTCTAGTAAATTAATAATGCTATAATATATAATAATTTCGTTTTTAATTTCTTTAATTCTCAGCTTTATAACAATATTTAATTTTTGGGTCTTATAAAAATGAATGTCATTTTATACAACGTGTAATACACAATGGGCGTATTATTAAATACTCGATGTTGCATTGACTTAAATCATTGAAGTTTTTAGCTATTATTAATAAAAATTAATAGTTTATAGGTTTTTAATGTCAATTCTGGTTACTTTTTTATTAATTTATTCCTGGTGTTTCTTAAATTAATTAAATAAGTTGAATAAGCACATTTTTACCTGGCATGAGAAAATGCTCTTTTATGCTTAGCTGCTTACTTGCATGTTTTATGGATGAATTGTAAGGTCTTTTGGACATGCATTTAAATTGTATTGATTGACAAATTAGCTCGAAAATATAAAGTTTTCATCCCAGTTTCTTGAATTTCATTAGTTAGTGATCACAAAATTTGTGCCACATATGCATAAAGAGATTTAAAATAGATGTACATGAAGCAAGTAAATTGCTCGCATATTTTTCAAAGAAAATTAATCTTTATGGTCTTGATTTTTAAATGAAGCCAATTTTTTTAATTATAAAATTTGTTTTCATCCACTTTAGTTTAATTCTGTATTAAGAGCATTGGATAATCCATCTGCTTCATATATTTACTCAAAAAAATACCCATAATGAATAAAATTGAGCATAAATTTACTTAAAATAATTTGTAATAATAAATATTATTAAGAACTAGTTGAAGTAAATTTATTTTTAATTAAAAAAGTGATATTTTGGTTATGAGTGTTGACTGTAAAATCAATCACTGCCATTTATATTTATTGAAGTTTTGTTGTATAAGTAATTTTAAAAGCTATAACTAAATGGAAGATATTCTGAAATAACCTGTGTTTCATATTAGAATTAAAACTAAAAAGTCGTTTTCAAATTATGATTACTCTAAAAGAAAATGGAATTATCCACATGATTTTACTAGTTCATTTTAAATGATAATTGCTTATTAAATGATTTTCATTTACTTCTGTATTCATAAAATTATAATTCTTTCCTTCACATAAAAATATAAAAATTAAAAAAAACATGCTGCATTTTTTAAATATTGTGTAGACCTTATAAATGTTCTTAAAATTGGAACATTATCATTTCACTTATAAGTCCTATACCATATAAAAATTTAGTTAAACAATGAAATAGTTCCATTTTTTTATGTTTATAAATTTTTTGAAGCAATTGTGAATTATGTGCTCTTTATTTTATAACATCCATCTAAAAGAAATCAAGAAAAGAACAATATAAATAAAACTTCAGCAATGATAATAGCAGTCAGGCAGGTATAACAGCCTTACATTACACAAATATGTATATATTAAGAAAATAATTGTTATTAGAAACATAAATTTTCTAATATTTTTATTTGGCTATTTTTGCCAAATTGGTTTTTTTTAATATACCTAATTTGAAAAAGAACTCAACTCTATCCCGAATGTTCAGGGCCATGTAATTACATAGTAAGGAGTTACAAGTTTTTAAATTTTCTCAATCTAAACTATTTCATTGATATTACATTTATCAGCATTGTGTAGGGCAGAATACAAAGACATTCGGGTAATTGTTTTTCAAAATTCAATAATATATGAACGGTATTATTTTAAATATATTAATATTTCGTAATATTACATTAATGTGTTACTAATTTTAAAAGTCTGTAAAATATTTATATTTGTAAATGAATATTTAACAATAATAATCCCTTACGTATAAAAATACGTAGGAATATTTAGTTTGAGAAGTAAATTCTTAGCAACAATTCCTGTAGAATTTGCTTTTCTTCTGGGGTACACTTTTATGTCAAAAACAGTATTACATATTTCAGAAGATTTTCTTTCAATCCTTCTCCGTTCCATTAAACAACACTTTAAGTATACTCAAAATATTTCTTTTGGAAAATTTAATGTCAGAGAAAGTGACTTTTGTAACACTAAAACTGTTCTATGAAGAAAAAGTAAAACATAGTAGAGATTTTATAGAATTTTGAATGGATGTATACATTGTTGAGAATAAATTTGTAAGAATACCGAATGGAATGTTATAGAATTATTTTGTTTCTTTAAAATATTTTGATTAAAAATAAAATATATTTTGAAATTTAGTTCTCTTTTTTTATGGGGACATGTATATAAAAATTAATAATTTCCATTTGACAGATTATACATGCAGGAAAATTAATTTTAAATATTCTTTCAATCATTTTTAAAATAATATAAATTAAATATCGTTTGAAAAGTTTTCGAAATAGTTTTATTGCGAATGTTAGGTATAACGTTAACTTCTGTTCGTTGATTAATGATGATGCTGTTAAAACCATATAAGAGTAAGTTACTTTTCTTCCAATCTCTAAGATCATATAAAGCGAAATTCAGCTCAGCAAACTATTTCGAATCAAATTCGTAATGCAGAATTGGTGTATCAATAATCAAAATAAGTCCTACATGGACAAAGTCACAAGAATTTTGATGATTGAGTTGTCGCATGACTATCTCTACTTGTTCGAAACAAAATCGAGCTCTTCTAGAACCAGGTGATAATTTAGGATAAAAAGTTTATTGTTAGTCCTTTCCAAATCTAAAAGAAATTTGAATCTGTATAGCATATTGTTGTGTATATAGCAGGACATTTGAAAGTTAATACAGTATCGGCATTAAACATTGAAGAAAAAGCGTAATTAGGTTAATTGACAGCCATTGGATAATATAATGGAAGCAGGACGAAAATAGAAGATGTTGATGTTCCAAGAAAGAGGTCAAGAAAAATGTTCATCAAAAAAAAAAAACTCAGAACTAGGCTGAGAAGTTCTGTTAAATACTTCATATTTCTCGGACTTATCGGCCTCCAACTATCACTTATTTTCGCCCTTGAAAAAGATTTGAATTTCTAAAAGATTAAAAAAGATGAAGATATCATTCAAGCACATTTTTCGCAACAATATTTAAAACTGGGGTATAAATATCGCCCTCATGCTAGTAAAAGTCTTTAAGAATAATGGCAATGACATCCCTTAATAAAGTTTATTGATATTAAGATAAACTTTACTTTTTTTATTTCAAAAATGGACAGAACTTTAGGATGGAATTAATAGCTTCACGTCAAAATATTACTGCTAAATGAATTAATAGAATTATATTGAAATTCGTGTATATAGAAGGCTCTTGAAAACTATTTGATAAATGTAATAAGTTGTTAAAAGATAAATACTGTGGTTATACTTAGAAAGTGCTTACTTATTTTGTGTCTTTCATAAATATTTCTGAAGTATTATACCAAAAATCAATTTATTGTAATAGAACACTGAGCAATTTTTAATAATTAATTAAATACTCTTTATCATAGATTAAACACTATTCTATTACATTTGTTACTGAATAGTTACTTAATTACTTACATTTACACTAAACTTGTTTTATAGGTTGATTTATGAATGAAACGTATAATAAGAAACTTAATGGATGTAAAATAAAATTACGGTTAAGTGATCATTTTATAGCTTATTCTGTGTAGAAAAAAATTCAAACACTGAATTTAAATCTTCATGTAGACAGTTCTACATATTTGTATAATGTGATACAATTTTCTATGTCAGACATGCAAACTCCTCAAAGAAAACTGGCATAGTGAATATTTTGTATTTTACATTTTTATTTTCATTAAATAAGGCTTTTATTTAGAAATTATTTGATTTTAAAGATATTTTATTATTTTATTAGATATTTTATTTATTTTATTTAGAAAAAATTAGGAAAATACTGAAAACAATTTAAACAAAAATACTTATTTTATAATAAACATCATATATATATATATATATAATATATTAAATATATATATATATATATATATATATATATATATATATATATATATATGTATAATATTAAATATATATATATATATATATATGTAATATTAAATTGAAGCAAAGTTATAGTCATAGAATAAAAGAATTCTGAATTTCTCATATATATTAATTCTAGACTAAAATCTTTTAAAACACAGGTGCCAATAGATTCATAATACCTTTTTTAAACATTTATATAATAAAGCCATATCATTCCCTATATAAAAGTCCTTCAGTAAAATGCAGTACACAGATGTCTGATATCCATGGTTAGGATCACACCTATGTTGCAGGTGAACAATTTGACTTTATTTCATCTTTTATTTATATATATTTAAATAAATTCTGTTTCTACTGTATCTGTGTCTTGTATTTACTGCTTTAATACTCTTCTGCAGACTACTTCTAAATTATGAATAACTATATTCAAAACTATATATATATATATATATATCTATATCTATATATATATATATATATATATATATATATATATATATATATATATATATATATATATATATATAATGTCTATTAGTTCAGTGTTTGTTACAGTAGAATGTAACTATACAATCTACTAAAACAGATTTCTTTTCAATTTCTTTCCAATGTAGAGAAAATTTTTTGTCTTTATATTTAATTCCTTGTAAATATAAAATATTTTTTGTAATTACAATATATTTTTAAAACTTTTAATTTTGGATTAAAATTTAAATTTCTGAAACTTTAATGAGGAAGAAATTGGTGTAAAAACAGAAGAGTATGAACTAATTTTTGATTTGAAAAATTCTTCAAATTGTCATTTACAAGAGGTTATTATAAGGCCAGGAATACTTTTTTTTTATAAAATTAGATTTATCTTACTAAAAAAGTTGAACTTATTTTCGAGATTTCCATGCTGATAACATCTGAATTCTTCATTAAAATAAACATGTATTGACTTGCTATTGTTTAAAATATATTGCATCGTTATTCAGGAAAAAAAATGCAGGGGCAAAATACATCTGCATCCATTAAATAGTTTTCTGTTACAAAGTGTCCTTTTGTGTTGTTAAATATATTTCAATAGAATGGTTAATTAAATTAATGACACAAGTAATTCCGCTGTTATAAATTGTCAGTTGGTTGGTGTCGTGTCCATTTGAAGTGAAGTCAATTTACTCTATGTGCTAAAATCACAGCCATTGCAATATTTACAATTATGTCATTATAGCGATTTCCCTTAAAGGTAAAATTGTGAATGGCCTGTAAACTTCTTATAATGGCCGTACAGTTAAAAATGTGTTCAGCGGAGAGTTCTTAATAAGGTAGTTCACTACATGATTTGTAAGTTTTGGTGCCATCTGTATTTATAGTCATTCCACAAAAGTGTTACGTTCAAAGTCTGAAAGTTCTGGTAATAATCCCACTGTTATAAATGATCACATATTACTAAGCAATTATCTCTCTAAATATTAAATATCATTTGTTAAATGATTATCACAAAAGGTGATACTTAATCATTATATACAGACATATTCCTATCAAGTAGATATCACAGCTTTTTGAATGAATCTTTGAGCATTCTTAAATGTTAACACTAAGCTGCGATAATTTTTGAAAAATAATGAGGAAGGGGGCACAAGATGGCAGTAATTAATTTGACGTTAAGATATATGTATATGTAACTAAGCAGAGAGAATGTGTAAAGGTGCTTGTTATAACGAAACTAGCTAAAACCTGTCTGTAAGATAATCCTAATTGTAAATAAATTTTAAATATCAATATATATTTAAGAACTTCTTTTTCCTCCAACTAAGCTACTCGTCATCTGATAAACAAAAATTGAATTGTGAATAATAGCTTTTATGTAGATACACTTATGAAGAGAATACTTATGGAAATGAAGTTCCTTAGACACGTCATAAAATAAGAACTATTTATGATGTTTGATGTATTATTTACATTAAATATGAATTACATGATGCAACGGTATAATAAATCTATGAACATATAAAAGCAATGCATTATCTAAATAAATTTTTTATAACAATTCCTGACAAGTTCCTTTTCTCTAGAGTACATTCAAATGTCATATCCAGATTTTTAGATTTCAGGGAATTTTCTTTCAGCTTTTCTCGTTTCTATTAAATAGAATATTAACTATATTTAAACATAGTGCTGAATTTCAAGGAACAGAAGAAAATGGATTCCGCTACATAAGAAAAGGGATTTATATCTACTTACTTTATAAGAAGAATTTATTCAAGATAAGTTTAATATAAATAACTTTATAAAAGCCTATTTAATAAATAAATATAGATATATATATATATATATATATATATATATCTTTAGTTAGCTTTTCGTTTCATTAATCTATATTATATGATTTAAACGTTTATATTATTCATCATATACTTGAACATGTATGTATATATATATATATATATATATATATATATATATATATATATATATATATATATATATATATATATATATATATATATATATATATATATATATATATATATATATATATATATATATATATATATATATATATATATATATATATATATATATATATATATATATATATACATATATATATATATATATATATATATATATATATATATATATATATATATATATATATATAGGAAGGAAGGAAGGAAAAACGTTTGAAAATATAAAGATTTTCTTTAATGTAATTTGTTTTAATTTCTCAATCAAAGCATTCTAAGTTTAAATTTCAATAGAAATAACTTATCTTCAGCTCTGTGTAACACTGTCAGGATAATTGTATTTAAAAATTATAGTATCTTTAATGAAAATATATTATTTAATTAAAAAATGTAGAATTGTTATCATGGATCTAGTATCTTCAAACATTCGTGAAGAATTGATCAAATCCACAAACATAAATGTTTCAAATTTTGTAACATGGAGAAAGTTAATTATTGAATTTCAGTTTCTGTGATTCAAGAAATTAGTCATTAAATTTAAACAGAAATTTCCGTCAAAATGGCTATCTGGGATGTCAAACGAATTTATAGCTGAATTAATAGGAAATTTAGTGAAATAGATTTCAAAGTGCTTTAAGTCAATGAGTGAGAAAATTACAAAATTCGGTATTTTCAAGATTTAAACATGAAATAACAGGTATGAAAATTATATTAAATATCCCATAGTTGTTATTTTTTGGTTTCGCAAAAGTCAGAAAAAAAGTTATTGTTAATAATATCAAAATGATATAATTTCTTATGAATCATTATGGCATACTGAGACTAAAAACAGGATTAGTAATTGATTTAATGTTTAGCAAAGATGTTAAGTGCTTTTATTCAATTTATAATATTTTGAATATATTTTATATTGATTCTTTTTTATGGCATGGTTGATTTAATAATATCTTCTTTTACATATTGTTAATCGTAATACTATGGAAATAGTAGCAGAGCTAAATAAAATTTCTGTTTTTTATGGGTTTTTTTTTTTTTATTTTTTTTTAATATTTTTTCCCGAAAATATGTAAAACTATTCTTCAAACAAAAAAAGGCTTTTTCTTTAGTAAAGGATAAATAATACCTTATAAGAGAAGTCTTATAACGGAAATCTTAAATAAATCTTTAATAAGGGAAACCAAGAATAAATTTCAAAATAATGTTTTCGTAATTTTATTTAAATAGGCTTTGTGAAATCTCGTGCAGCATTGTTTATTATTTAACAGCTGTGCTAACGGTATGTTGCTCAGTTAATTGAAAACTTATTTAAAAGTAAATGTGAAGCATTAATAATTCGCAAGAGAAAAATAGAAAATTATTTTTTTAATTACATGTTATTTAATGTAGAAATCACCACATTCTAAATAATTAATGAAAAAATTGCGTAAGTTATTATATTGTTTCCTTTCTCAGAATCTAATTATGCATTCTAATTTTCTTTCATCAAAAACTATTATCTAAAAACTTAGTTTTAAAACAATACACATTTTTAAATTTAAAGTTTTGCTTATGTTATGCAATCATAATTAATATTTTATAATAATAGAGTATAAAAGACACTGTATAACAGCATATCAAAAAATTTAAAAATATATTAATGAATGAAATCCAAAGTTAAATGTGTGAAAACTAGACTTGGGTACATATATTTTGATTTATTTATAATACATAAAATCAAAATTTTTGTCTTCAATTATTTTCTTAAGCATAAAATTTAATTATTCTTTCTCTTGATAAAATATTTGTATTATAATAAAACTATACAAATAAATGCAATGTTTTTATACATAAATCTTTAACACACAAAGTATTCATGTATTTGGACTTATTTTAAATATTTTTGGAATATGTGAGACAACAATAATATCAGGATCTAATTTAATTATGCTATTTTGAATTAACAGGGAAATATATATTACATTCTTTTTCATAAAAATTAAAATAATCCGTAATTTAATGGAACTATATTAATTTTTTAATTGCGTATATAAAATAATAATCCTTTCACTTATTTAATGTCTGTACCTAAGGTAGAGATGAATATGAAATATTCTATTCTCAGTATATTTCCTAATTAATCTGTATTTTGTCAGATAAAAAACACTATGTGCTTGTAATTCACTGTATTGTAAATATTAAGATAATTTCATTGTTCGTGGTTGATGCATACTGGTATCTACCATTTTTGAAATCCACTTCTACGTGAGGAAAAATTCTCATTTTTGTAGAATAGCCTTATAAGATCCATATTAACAGTGAGTCGCACATATATCGAAAGTTATTTTAAATTTTTTTAATTCTAAGCGGCTGATAGTAAGAAGACTAATTTCATTTTAAAGCTGTTTGTTTTGTCCTTCTTCACAACACTGTCCAGATTTTTAGTACCTCCAAAAATCACTGATGATGGTATGTGTTTTGGTTGTGAGAGCAAATTAGTTATGAGCTCAATATTTTTAAACAGAAATGTAAAACCGTCGCTGTAAAAGAACCACTCATAAAAAGTCACTCTTTCGATTGCTAAGTTTCAACTTAAGTTTTAGTGAGAAATATCAAAAATTATCGCTTATGTATTTAATAATTTAAAAGTTAATGTGTCAAGTTTAATACAATGATTCTTATTAATGTACTACTGAAATGTAATATTGGTAAAAATATGGTTATATTTCCAAATATTGTGAATTAAATGTTTTTATTAAGTTTATCAACAGAATAATATGTTAACTGTAAGCAAGAATATTTTTGGTTAACATATTCATTTTTACAGTTTAGCCTAAGACTTTAGATTCTTCTTGAGAAAAGAAAATGTTGTCAATTTCTCAAATGATTATTATGGAAATTTTAGCGTTTTTGGTGTCAATTATCTTGAGCTAAATATTAGTCAATAAGTAAATACCATAATTTTAAAAGTGAAACTTCAGTCTCAACGATCTCAGTTGATTAATACGAAATAAAATTACTAAATCCTGGGGAAAAGATTCTTAAAAGCCTGAAATAATTAATGTAATTACGTTGCTAAAAATGAGAAAGCATTATTATCTTTTGATAATTTTTAAATTACAGATAAGAAAATTAAAATTTTTTTTTTATTTTAACAGTAAAATATTCAAAAAATTCGTTAAATAATTTACAGGCATCTCCACAATACTATTTAATTGAAAAATAGCAACCTATTTATAATCTTTTGTTTCGGCATTCTAATAGGATATCTTTTTCTTATAAACCGATGAATTAGTTTTGATTATTTAGAAATATTTCGTTATGCTACATGACACGATGTCTTAGAAAGATATTCCCTGCAATTCATAGCTGCAATACTGAATTTAAAAAATTATTATTATTACAATCAAAGTCTTTTGATTATATGAGAAGTCAACTTTCAGATACTCATTAAAGATTATTGTAAAAACCCATCATTTATAATGTTCCGGCACTTAGAAAACTATCATATTAACTAGTGTATTCATAAATGTTAGTCGAATTCAATTATACTATTGCTTCAGTTGGACTCTAGAAATTCGATATATTGTGCGTATAATAGCTACATTTCAAATATAAACAGATTGCTTCGAATGTGAAAGTAAAATATTTTACACTTCACTAAATAAACCGAAGTTAACAAGCAAAGATTTATGTATTTTGCAGGTAGAGATTCTACTGAAATAATGTTTTATTTAATGCTAGAATTTTAAATGTTTTGCTCAGTTTGTAAAATTTTTTAAAAAAATTTAAATCAGATTTGGAAACCTTGGAATAGTGTCACTTATTATTTCCTTTAAAATGAGACAATTTGTTGAACAGTAATTATAATTATTTAAGATGAGTAGGAAAAAAATATTCTCTAGAAAAAAATATCACAATCTACACTTATTAAATTTGATTATATTTTATGCAGCAAACAATTCAATGCTTGTAACTACATTGACTAAGCAAGTCGAGAAATTTACTTACGATTGTAGGAATTTATAATGATAAAATCTTTATTTAAATATTTAAAGCTGGTATTTGTAAAAAAAATTAACTCTTATCCAAATTCTATTAAAATATAAATCTGCTGTAGCTATACTGTAAATATTTATTAGATTTGATAAAATGTATGCAATATTCAATAATACACTCTGATTTATTAAAATACTAAGCTCTAATGGAAGAACTAAAATTAGTTTTGTATATACTTAGAGATAATTTGTTCTTAACTCTAAATATTTGTATTTAATTTTAAAAGGATTGATTTTAATTAAAATGGATTAAGCTACACACGATAAGGATAAGAAGTAAGAACGCTCTTCAAACTCAACAAGTATTCAGTGTTTATAAAATATTGGAGACATTTTGATGATCAATAATACGGCATAAATTTATGAAGATTTAAAATTAAATGCATTTATACACACACAATTTTTGAGGCATTTTTATTTAAGTTAACGCGTTGCCTTAAAAATACTTTATAATCATTTAAATTACATTTTTCTCTAAATATCCTATCCATTATTATGTTTGCGTTTTTCTCTTTCATTTTGTAAATACCACCTGTGCGTGTTATAAATTACATGATTTCCCCATTTCCTCTTTGGCAGTGATTGGACACTGAATGTCATTTATATGTGTTTTTTATTGTATGTGATGTCTCATACGATTTGAAATTAAAGAGGATGAATAATGAATTAGGATATTCTGATACCCTATATACTAATGAATTCTTTGAATTACAATTTTCCAGAAAAATGGATTAGGTATAGCACAAATCTGGGCCAACGAGATCATCTGATATAATTCGATTGAATTTTGACCCCTAAAATTGAATTAAATGTTAAGTGAGCACTTTCCTCTTTTAAAATATGTGTTTTTGTTAATAGTTTAAAAGAAGAAAGTTAAATGCTGATGGTTTAAGGGCCAGAAGTAAACTGCTATAGTTTCTGTGGATGCTATTAAGCTTGCGGCTACCCCGCTCAAAACAGATTACTATCATAATATTATTCTACATACAGTAGTGATTTTTATAGATCCAGACTAATAGCATCAATGTTTACACAGTTTGAAGTCTACTATTATTATTAACTTAAATTTAATTATTTAAGAATTACACAACATCAATAAGTGTACCACTTTTAATAAACACCCAATAAGTTATGATATTGTTTAATTTACCTTTTAAAATCGCTGCTACAAAAAGTATTGATATAAGCACACTTTTTATTAATTTCAAAAAAAAAAAAACTATTTTTAACGTGTAATTATTTCTGAGTTTAAAATATAAAAGAATTTATGAAATAAATTTAAATATCTCTTAAACTTCTGAATGTAATACAATCTTTTAGTTCAATTTCTCAAAAAACGATATTTTATTGATTTGTTAATAAATGTGAAACACAATTACAAGAAAAATTATTTATTTCGAAAAGAATTTGGAATACAAAATGAATAGTAAAGTTATTTTAAGGCACAAAAAAACTTACCTTAATGGATGCATAATTATTCATTTCGTGAAACAATAACACTTATTTTATATACTGATTTAAAGTATTATATCGCACATCAATTTATTTTACATTTTTAATTACTCAAAAAAGTCCCAAAATATTTCAATATCTTATAAATTGACTTGCAAAATGTTAAGTAAAAAACATTAAATCTATTTAAAATTATTTTATTTATATTAGTATAATGTTATTATCTCAAAGTATGTTATACTTGAAATTAGTCATTAGAAAATTCTAAAGAATCAACATATTTTATTTGAATTATGTTTGATAAAATTTAAAATTAACTTAAATTTGATTAATGTTTCAAACACATATTTAAATAAATGATATTTAAATTATAAAATATTGTATTTCAAAGTTTTACACAGTATATAATATTCATTATAATATTTTGCATAATGATAGATTGAATAAGTTTAAAGCTGTCGATATTTATACTGATGTTATACAATATCTGCTTAAAATAAATTAAATCAATAGAATAAATAATATACATTGGTATTACCTTTTCAAAAATACCAATCTGATACAATCAATGAAAATATTTGGCTTACTTTAGAATCCATTAGAAAATAAAATGCTCTGTGCTATTACTAAAACTTTCACAAAATACTTCGGTAAAATATAACAGTTGATTTTAAATGTGGAACTGAAAGTATTTCCACTGCAACTCTAAGTAAATATACACAAAACAGAAAATGAAATAAAGTGTTTTTTGCTAAACTCGCGCTAATGCCTTCACAATTCACTCTTACAACATTAATTATTTAAATCACCTAAAAATGCTCTATCTTAAATCTCTTATTCGTTTCTTAAGGTTTTTTTTTTTTTGTTTCCATGTTCATGGAAATAAGTTTTTGCTTTTTTAAGATTGTAACTTTTAATTGCACTTTTTTGCCTAGATTATAAACAATATATATATATATATGATTGATTTAAGAAATGTCCTGTTATATAAGTAATGAAACTAAAAATGGTAATATTTATAAATAGTTTGACTACTATTTCAGCCCAAATATGGTTTTTATTGTAATTAATAAATGTTTTTTATTATTTCTTAATAAATTCGTATTTAAAAGTCATTTTTATAAGTGACTCCTTGTTTCTGCAGATATCATGACAGATTTCAATGTCCTAACAAAAATTTATTCAAACACTAATGCTATAATATTTTCTTATAATTTAAAAAATCACCAATTGAAAACATGATTTAATAGTTCATAGGTTAGTTTTAATAAACTTATCAGTCGAAAAAATATGAAATTACACTTTAATGCAATAACTCGATAACGATAGCATTAAATTATTTACGTAAAACTAACAATATATCAAGTGAATTTTAAATTTAAAATTTAATAATACTTTTTACAGTCAATTATCATCAATTTAATTAAGTGATTCTCCAAAAATATTTTGTATTACTTTAATGATAATATACACATGAAAAACATGCTGAATAATTTATTACGAATAATAGTATTCACTTTTGACAGCACAGTTTAAAAGCATTTATTTAAAAAAAAAGGGAAAAAATACGGGAATATGGGAATACAATGTCATAACGTGTTTCATCGGACCAGTCAATTTTTAGCACACTTTTAAAAGAAAAACATTAATTTTAATTTTCAATATTTTTTAATATAAGTGGAAAATATAACAAATTTACTTATAAAAGATTCCATAATTTCATGGTTTGTATGACATTATATATACTTTGATCATATGAAGAATCTTTATAAACTTTAAATTTTGTTAAAAAATTAAATGCTTAGCTGCAATAAAAAATAAGTGATCAAATGCTTTAATGAATGGGAAGTTTGCTTAAAACTATAACTAAGGTTTTTTCATAAACATATTATAAGAAATCAATATGGAAATTGATTTTATAATTTTGTAGATGATGTAATATTTATTCCTGCAGAAAAATATGAAATTAAACTAAGCACAAATTAGTTTTAATAGAATATGTAGGTACATATCATTTAAAGATTATGTTTACTTGCTTTCTATATGTAGTGATCAATTGTTCCAAAAAATTTAATTAAAAATTACACCTCTTAAATCATTTGCAAGGGTAGAACTATGAGAATATGCATTAAGAATCGTTCAGTAAATTGTTATATTTCATTTTGAGGTCAAATGGTAATTGTTATATTTCCTATTTAGAATTGAAGTTTGGTAGGATTTTCTTAGATATAATTATATTGACCAATGTGCTTTTATGCGCAATTAATTTTCATGTTTCTTTTCATTTGCATTAGATTTTAAATCAAGAATTAAAGTACAAATTTCATCCAAGAATTCAACTTATGTGATTTAACATTTAATATATATAATAAAAAACTTAATTTCAAATCAAAAACGTCATCCAAAACTTTAGTCAGAAACAATGCATTCTGGAGAGTGTGATCTTTCTTTTAAGTCGCGATAAGCTCATCTCAAAATATGTGATATCCTGGGATTTGATATAAAAGTCCCTAGTGAGTCATTTCATAAGTAAAAGTGTTTTGACTTCCGGTACGACTTTTCAAAAATAATAAGCTGTATTTGTATATCGAGAATTGTAAATAATAGAAAAAAAAATTATAGGAAACTACAAAACATAATATATGGAAAACGGAAGTGTAAAATTCTCATTTCCAGTTATACAACAGTGAGTTGGAACTAAAATTTTCAACCCTGAAATTGAGGCTGAAAAATTTGATGATTCAACTAAACATTAAACATGTTACGTAATATGTCACTGAAGACATTCTCCATCTGTTGTCCCAAAGGTAGATACAAGAGTTGTTGAATTTCTAATTATTGGTAAACACAAACTTTACATTAATTTTTAGTTTTTTGAAATCTTTGTCTTTGAATATAAGTAAAAAATATTATAATTACTATAATTATTTTACATATGAAAAATGAAAATTCACAAATAGGAGGTATGTAGAATTTTTCAATGAAAATATAATATTTTCTCAAGGGTTAAATAATATGAGTTCTTGGCTCCAACCATTTAATTTGTCTGTAATGTTCACAGATATTTACTTTTTAAATCAAAACATTTTTACTTTAGTAAATGTCTGTTCATAAAAATTTAATTCTAAGTTCACCTGTAGAAAATACTAATAAGATTTACGTAATTGTGATTTCCTACAAGGAATAGTTTGGGCTTTTAATAATATGTACTAGTCACTAAAATTTTGTTATGTTTAAATGTAAAAAAGTTTAAAATTGAATATTTTTAATTACACCAATAATTAAAAAAGATTTAAAATAACCATCGTACTTTAATATTGTTTGTGAACTCCATTTTGGAAAATTTTTTTCACTCAAGTAATATACTAAATACAAAAAACAACTTATCATAGAATTTCTGAAAACTATCAAACAAAATCAGTTTATTACCCTTATGAAATTCCAACAAAGATGAATTTTGATATTTTTTCTTAACTTGGATTATAAATCAATAATTTTGATTTGAAGTTTTGAAAGTAGAATGCAAATGCCAGTGCCAAAAGTGTTTCCAAATTATTAAATTTTATTCACAATGAAACAAACTCTGAGAAACAAGTTTCAAACTTTATCTTCAAAATATTTAAAACATCAAATGCAAAATTGATTCTAAATTTATTTCAATAGTTTTAATGTTCCAATTGTTTTAAAAGGTGTGAAATCTTTTGCCAGGTATAAATCTGACCCAAACACTATTATTTTTCATTATAATGAAATTATATCAGTCGAAAAGTAACTGGTATTTTTCTTCGCAATCTCAAATTAAGTTTGATTAAATACTTTGTGAAGTCAGTATAGAAAAATTTCTTAAGCAAGTATTCGTCATTTTGTAATTCAATGAGAGAGTGATTTTTTCATCAAAAAGATCGATTATTGTTTGTTTAAATTAAAAATAAGACTTATTTGCAAATTAAACAGAGTGTGACACTTTTTCTCTATAATAAACTCGTGGAATTAGAGTGATTCATTCCAGTTGATATGATTTATCTAAGTGATCAGTCAACTTGAATGATTTTAGGTCTTCAGACAGTTTTAAATATTTCCTTCAGAAGGTTTAATGATTTATTCGGTGTAAGAATTATGTTTAAAACATTATTTCTCACTAATTATTACAGTTCTCATTTAACTCCTTTAAAAATGTTTGCTTCAGTATTCTTCCGAAGAATATTATCAATGTCAAAATATTTATCTCACACTTTATTGCAATTATCTATTCTTTGAATAAAATCACCTTTAATTCATAAAATGGCAACATTCAAAACCAGAGAATGTAGTACTTAAGTAATGTCTCATATTATTCAAGGACACAGATAGAGATTCAGGGTATCCTTTTTTCAAACCACTTAGATGATTTATTTTAAAATGTTTTTTCAGACCTTCAAAACAATATTGTTTATTAACAAACTTGCAATTTCAAAGACGTTTAATATATTTGGTTATTTCAATATATCTGATATGAAATTTCGCATTCATAATCATTTATCCTGTGTGGAAAGTTCCAACGTTTTGCGATTTCAAGAACTACATGAAAGCTAGTGAAATGAACAGCTTTTTGTTTAATTCGATCTAATTGAGTATTTGTAACAAATATTTCTGGGAATACAATTTAAGTTTTAAAGCTCTCATTTTTTTCCAAAAAATACATTTATTTTACTTTGTAATTTCCCATAGACTTCTTTTCATTATAGCATATTCCTTGAAAGCAGCAATAAAACAGACTATCTTGTTGAATTTGACTTTTTTAGTAACACAAATAAAACATTTGGAAAATATCGTGATGTGCACTTGAGTGTTGAAGTACTAATGCTGGGTCTTTTTTGTCATGGTAGAAAACTTATTGTTTGTAAAAAATTGAGCTTTGTTATTGGTTTTATTGTTTGTAAAAAAAGGTTTTATTGTTTGTCAAAAATTGAGCTTTATTACTGGACTGGATAAAGTATGTCTCATAGATATTTGAATGCTCTGTCCTCACTGCCAATTTTTTGCTTTATTTTTATATTAGTAAATTATGACAAAGAAGAAATTAAATTAAAATTATTTACTTATAGAAGCTGTAATATTCTATTACATTTTTAAATGTGTAAAGCATAACTATCTTTAACAACCGACAATTTCTCTTTTTAAGACTTTCTTAACCACTTCTATTGTTACTTTTTTTTGCAAAAGTCTCATATTGAATACTTGAAAATGAAGTAAAACAATATATGTAGGTTTTCAGTTAACTTTTTTAATATTTTACTGTCATAAAGTCATTTTCTTTTAATATTACATAACTCTCCAAAATATAGAGAAGTTAAATGGCAGTTTTTCTATCAATAGACAACACAAAATAAAATTTTGCGTTGTCTATTAATAGAAAAACTGCTATCAATAGACTGTGGTATCTGGTCTCTTTCCTCATTGATTTATCTCCGTAATCTCTTTTACAGAAAAATAAAACACACTATCTTGTTGAATTTGACTTTTTTAGTAGCAGAAATAAAACATTTGGAAAATATCGTGATATACACTTGAGTGGTGAGGTACTAATGCTGGGTCTCCTTGTCATGGTAGGAAACTTATCACTATGATTTTTTGAAATTAGTATTAAAATCATTGTTTTCAATTAAGTAATTAAGCCTTGAGTTTGTATTTCCCCGTTTATTTGACACATCCTGCATTTCAATAGTATTTATTGCTATTAATACTCTTCCTATATTTCCATTTAATAAATTATATTCAATTTTTGATATCCAGTTATTTTACATTTTTTAACCTCTTTGTCTTTATTGACAGTAAAAATCTTTCCGATTTAATCGGAGTGTTCCTCAAACATTTGCCATGCTATTGACTGAAGCGCCAGTCAAATTGGATGAGTAATAAAAACTAATACCTGTTCTGTCAATAATTATAAAATTAGCAAATTTAGGTACTAATTTTTCCTTTTGAATTTCGCACTATTGAAAATCTTCTGGCTCATCATCCGATTCCGAAGCTCTTGAACTGTCGCATGTTTATAGGTTAGTTTATGAAAAATCTCTTCCAGTATTTTCAATGTCCATTTCTTCGTAACTGCTAAAAAATCATCATTTTCGCTGTTTTCAATCATTGCTTTAATTTTACTCTTTTTCAAAGCAGTTATACTTCATTATGCATTACTAATCTAAATTCTGTGATATATACAATCGTGACCGTTCCCACAAAGCACAATTTAAAAGCTGTTCTACAAAACTTGTCAAACTTATAACTTAAATCAATTTTCTATTCCAATTCCTTCACTACATCTAAAAACGTGATAAAACAAATCATAATAACAGACTCTGGTTTGCACGAGATATCTCGGGATTATAGCAAACTGAAAAATATACGAACCCGAGCAAACTTGGGTTTATTGGGAT
Source organism: Latrodectus elegans (assembly GCA_030067965.1). NCBI lineage: Eukaryota > Metazoa > Arthropoda > Arachnida > Araneae > Theridiidae > Latrodectus > Latrodectus elegans. The sequence goes on along the minus strand of CM057822.1, from coordinate 32,008,940 downwards.
TTTGGTTAATATTTGTTATTACTGCACTATCAGTTTGTAGTTAGACTGCAGTGGATATATTATTTAGTTTAGTTTTTGATCAATAGTTATACAAAAAATAAATATTGTTTTAATATTTTGTGTTAATTTTAGTCATCAGTCTGATGTTTTTAAAATTTGGAGATCAATGCATTAAACGTTTAACATAATAAAGCAAACTGTATATTAATAGCCTTCAAACGCTTAAGTAACTCTCTCTTGCTTTAACATTTTCCATATAGTTTTACACTACTTATTATTGAACCACATACGGCTTTCACAAACATTGCTCTATTTCTCATATTGTAATTCAAAATTTTTAATTCCATTTTTACTCATATTAATTTATTCCGCTGAATAAAAACTGTGTGTGAAAAGAAATTTTTAAAAAAACTTTTAATAAATACTTGGAGCTTCTTAAAATCTACAGTTAAAAAATAAAAATTTATAAAATATTTAAAGGTGTAACTAAATTTAAATTTGTTTCTTTATATAATAAAAAAAACGCATTACCTGTCAAAGGTAAGGTTTCAATATGACTTCAAAGTATAACATTTATTGGGTTAAAAATCATTTCATATTAATTTGTTCATATATCTTTGTAACTTGGCAAACTTTCATGTACTAATGAATTATTTATTTTTTGGAAGACTAATGCATAGTGAACTAAAAACTATATCATTAATTATTCAAGCAATGTTTGCTAAACCAAAATAATTGTCTTGGAGCAGAGGAAAAATAGGTTATACGGCAGATATCTGTACGTACTGTGCTTAACCTGAATAATCAAATAAAAAGTCTGTATATCCATATTAATTCATTTAATAAATAGACTTTGCTTTTCTTGTAAATGTATCATTAATCAAAATGTTTCTTTAAGAAATCCACAGAAAGTGATTGATGTTTGTGTTCATTTTTATCATGTTTTGAATAAATACAAAAGCGACAATGATCATATTAATAAATGCTTAAATTTTTATCCAATGTTTTTACATGCTGAGCTAGCAGCAATTGAATTCTAACCACACTGGGTTAATCTTTGGATCAACAGTTTCGAAATTGTATATATATATATAACTCTATAATAAGAAATGGATATTAAATAATTAAAACCCATGATAAAGAGGAGTACTTGTTTGGAATCTACTTTAAACTGTATGCCGTGATATACCTAGCCCCCATAATAAATTTAAGATAAAAAATGAACGTTAAGAAACATACAAATCAAACTTATAGCATCACTTATCCTAAATAATATCAAATAAATACAGAGAAAGATTTTATGCCTAGACATTTATTAAAGAAATCAGTCTAATGATAAAATGAATTTTTTTTAATAAAGGTAATAAGAAAGCTGAAAATCACTACTTCGGGTTTCCATTTCACATGATACTTACATGTAGAGACAGATAATTAATATTTATTTAATGTTTAATACAAACACATAAAAATTAAAAAATGTTCATTATAATTTATATTTCTATAAATTCTGAATTAAAAATCAGATATATATATATATATATATATATATATATATATATATATATATATATATATATATATATATATATTAGAAATAAACATAAAACACCTTCATTATTTAAAATTTATTAAACCCTATCAATTTCATCAATAATTTTTAAAGAACAGTCAAAAATATATTTAAATTAAATCTTTGATTGAATTACTGAATTTTAGAATTTAAAGGGAATTTGACTTATTATTAAAACGTTTTTTTAATTTATATTTCCTTATTTTTTTTGTTTTTTCTTCATTGTATAAATAAAAAATGGTAAAAATGGTAAAAGTATAAATTTCCTTTTCGTACTATTTTGTATGTTCATAAACATTGAATAACAAAATTTGTTCAAGTTACGGATAAATTGGAGTGATTTAAATGCGAATGTTAATTATATGAAGTTTACTATCAGACAAGATTATATATCTGTCAATCAATGGTATTAAAATGATATTCAAAATCCGAACAATTAGTATCGTTACCACACTTTACTTAATTTGAATCGATGGAAAAATGTAGGTCATCAAGGTATATTTTTCTAAATTATATTACTTTCTCTAAAAAATATTATCATAATTTTAAAATTTTTCTTATATTTATCTGTATTTATAATATTTTTTCATTATTGATATGAAAAATCTTTCATTTTAGTAATTAACAATCTGCAAGGAATTTAATTATATTTTATTATGCAAATTCCAATTTTTTTTTTAATTTTCTCTCTTTTGCAAAATAAATTTGAATTAATTATAGATAATTTTTTTATTATTTTAATGGTTTTTTAAACTTGCATTCCAAATATTAAGTAGTAATAAAAAATAAAAAGTTCAACATTAAGAATACATTCTTTCTTTTGAAATAAAATTTGTATATATTCAGTATTCATTCAAGGATAAATAATTCATTCCTTCTGAGTATATTTTCTTGTATACTCTTTTAGTTTATATAAATATCGCTAACTATAACGTCGAATTTGCTTCTGTTACTTTTTATAGTTTAAATTCATTCCTAGTTTACTTGGATACACTATGGCTTCTTTGATCTTTATTGTTGTTCAGTAAGATAAAACTTTCCCGTTTGTCATTTTGAAATATTCCATCAGTTAACAATTTTGCTTATATTTGCTTAACGTCACTCTTAGTTTATATCTTCTCCTTCATGCATAATGCATCTACAAAGCTTTTTACATATTTTACATTTTTACAGAGACTTTAATACGTTTTATATCGTACTAAATTACTTGCACATATAAATGTTTTAAAACAATGTTTTTGGAGTTTAATATTTTTAATGACATTGAATTTCTAAACATAAATATAATGTTTTCATTTAATTAGTACTTAGTCCACTTCAAGTGAAAAGGCAACATTGCACAATAACAATTTTTGCTTTTGTATCCGTGTGCCAGCTAGACTCGCATTATGGGGTGACCAGCTCCACTTTTACAACTGAACCATATATAGGTGTGGAGTACGACTTCCCCAATACACACATGCCATAGGAACCCGTTTATAGGGTAGACAAACATTCACAACCCATTCATACAAATAAAGGACGGAGACAGGATAGATAAAGAATGTGCGCCCATGCCCGAGCCGGGATTCGAAGCCAGGATCTCCCTATCCGAAGTCAGGTACACTAACCACTAGACAAGCTGTCGACAAGGATTTTTTAATAAATCTATAAAAAAAATTTAAATTCTTTAAAATTTATGTTTTAAAAAGTACATTGTTTAGCATGATATTTTAACTAATTTTTAATTTCTTTTATATTAATAAGAATTCATTGTTCTGTTATTTAATTAATAATTTGAATGATTGATTCATATCTTAACAGAATATTAGATTTAGTTGTTAAATTTTTCAAGAAATTAGACGTATTTCATATAAGAAATATATGTAAAAAAACATTATAAAATTAGACGTATTCATATAGAAAGTATTTCATAAAAAAAACCATTTTTTTTACGATTACTAAATTAAACTGTCTTATAATTTAACAAGTTAGTGTCAACATCTAGATCTTTACGAATAACATTAAGAAAGAAAATTAATAGTTATTCATCAAATTTGCTTGTCTTAATTATCACTTTTAGAAAAAATAAAATTGCATTTGAAATATTTACAATTGTATCACTTTTGAGATATGAAATGTTTTTTTTTTCCATTAATAGTCAGCTAAATGATTTATTATATTAACAGTGGAAATATACTTTTGGATTATTCATTATAGATACGTTACTGTTTGAATAAAATAATTAATAAACTGCTATCATTTAAATCAAATTTTCTTTGGTTGCAAAATATATGATCGGAGTTCTGCTTTCTCTAAATTATATCAATTTAAATATCTGGTTTAAGATTTTGCTTATATTCTGTATGAATATGTAATGAATATAGTAGTTCGTATTACATTTCTAAATATATATATATATAAATATATATATATATATATATATATATATATATATATATATATATATATATATATATATATATATATATATATATATATATATATATATATATATATATATATATATATATATATATATATATATATATATATATATATATAATATAATATAATATATATATATATATATATATATAAATATATATATATATATATATAATATAATATAATATATATATATACATATATATATATATAATATAATATATATATCCATGTGTGTATTCACCAATAAATGAATTCATTCTATCCTATAGTTCTTCTGACCATTCAAATTTCTTTTTAATAATAAATATGAGCAAAATCTTAAATCTAACTGCAAATATAATAATTCTAGACAAAGCTATTAGTATACTTTTGTAGAAATTGAACTTTTAGGAAATATACAGCAATATAAAAGTTTCAAGCACTTAATTTCTAAATTAAAAGAATGCGTTTTTGTATTTTATAATCAATATATTTTTAAAGGAATAATTTATTTCTGCTGACATTATATTAAATACTTTAAAAATATACTTCTTGAACTCTGCTTGTGTTTGCCAAATCTAACGTACAATCCTATTTTAATCATATAATATTATGAAATAATTACATTTAAATTTTATTTTCGTATACCCGAATAAAAGTAATGAAAAAATGTTTGAATCTCCAGAAAATTAATAAGCAAATCATATATGTCAAATAGTAATTCTTAAAAAAATGGGATTTGTGTTTAAGTCATTTAATACTATAATAAAATGTATTACAAACGTATTGCTATGAGTTTGTATACATTATACATCGTTATTATATATAAATTCTTTTCCTTCAAATATGAAAGCAGAACCTGTATTTGATATAAAGTTAATTTGACAAAGTAACAATTTATTTCTCTAAAGTCACGTATTTATTGCATTGATGCTTAAGTAAAGTGCATAATTCCTCGAGTTTTAGAGATTAAATAAATAAAAAATGCAATAAACCAATATCACACACAGACACACAGTTTAATTCAGAAGCCAGAAATAGGCAAATTAATTATTTTGATAAGCATTTTTTGGAACTGTTACTCGAAAATTGAAGTCATTAACTCGCGAGTTATTTTACTAGGAATTAATGTCAAAATCTCTTGAAAAGAAAAGGTAATGAGGGATTCAATTTACATAAAATCCAAGTGAAATTTCACATTAAATAAGTCACTTAATTCTGGGAGATAACGTCAAGTACTTGTCGAATGTAGATAAATATGAGGCAATTTACTCCAATTTAAAATCGTCTCAGAGTTGAAGCGGGACTAGAAGAACTGAGAATTGTGGGTAAATTTAGCTGCTCTTTAATTGGATATTAGTGCGAATAGAATTTTTCTATATAAGTATTTCTCATAAAAAGAATTAGGGAAATGATGCACTTCATGATATGTATTTTTTTAATTAAAAAATGTTTTTCCCATTAAAACTGTACTTTTTAAATTAAAGTAACTGGATCGTTTTATTGTTACTTTTCACTTCTTTTAATTAATAATATTTAAAAATTTGTGGTTCAAAAAATTAGTGCAAGTGAGCAAAATTATCAAGGAATTGTATATCTCTTACAGGGAGTGAAATAAGTACTAACACTTAAAATCGAAGTATAAAATTCTATTTCAAAGACTATATTATAAGTTTTTTTTCCTACGTTGTAATTTGTAAATATATTTTTCAAAATGTATAACTAAGTTATTCTGAGTGTTTTCGAAGGAAAGAAGAACTTGTATTTGTTTGGTAAATAAAGCTTAAGAATTGCAATAACATAATTTCTTTTAATATTGCATCTGACCATACAAACATAACTTTGTGAGGAGACTCCTGACTTTACCTTAAGGTTAACGGGTGCCGTTTCCATAACACCTAGTGTACTCCACACCTCTACGAGGTCCGTAAGGGCACCACCATCGTAGGCATTTAACAAGGCAAACAAATTGAGCATACAAATTGGTAGCAAGAAGTTACAAACATTTTAAGGGCCTTAAGACCTGTGTAACATCAGGCAACAGAATTAAATATTTTCTCGTGTTAAAAACAAAATTTAACATGATGATACAAACAACAAACAATGGGCAAACAATTTACAATCAATGAAAAGATAGTTAACAATTTCTAGAATAATTATATCATTAAAAACATTAGGCATATATACAGGTAAGCAGTTTATACAAGTTTATTAAGCCCCTTAGCTTTTAAAAGCATTTTAGGTTCAAAAAAATTTAAAAAGTTTCTAAGGTACTAAAAGGTAAAAGGATTCAAAAAGTATTTAAAGTTTTAAAGCGGGCTCAAAATGCTTGAAAAGTTCAAACAATTCGGAACATATAGTTCATAAATTTCATTAAATTCATAAAAAGAACTTTATGCATCATTACTAATTGTGGAAGAAAGGTAACTTTAAGAATAATTTTCTGACTTGTCTGTTGAGCCTTATAGATCGTCTGTGGGAGCATGGCCTAAATCCTGACAAAGTTCTAAACCTCGTTTGTTGAGATGAATCATCAGCTTTGTGAAGAGTAATCAGCGTTGACGATCTTTCAAGCAAAATCTCAGGCACTCCATTTTGGTCTGTTGGGAGTTTCTTTTTAGGTAGTATTTCTCAGTCTCTGTGCACTCTAGGACATAGTCGAAAGAATCCCCTTGGGCTACACAGGTACAAGTAGATGAAACTGTCTTTCCGAATTTTCGAAATACTGTGGAAATGGGCCGTGAAATGTAAGCAGCTGGTTGATGTATGGATTATCATACGTCAGCTTGCTGGAGACTTCTGAGAGCAGATGTTTGGTCATTCAACCTGTAATTTTATTGTCCCACAGAGACTGCCATTTCTGAAGTGTGAAATGCTTCAGTTGTTTGATAAGTGAGGATCTTGGATATGGAATCACTAATGCTTCGGATTCATCAATTTTTGTGTCTTCCTTTGCAGCGATGTCTACGCAACTCATTTCCAATATCACCTTGATGCGCTTTAGTCCAGCTTAGACCAACGACTGTTCACAGGATTTTTGATTTCACAGATTTAACGAACACGAATATTGTATGTACTCGGTAGGTCTTTGCAGGCATATAGAATCGAATCCACCCATCTGGACGATTCCATATGCCATAATTACTGGACTACCATGGCCTTCCATTTACATTTACTATACAGTATATGACAGAGAAACCACAAATCATGATTGGTATCAAAATGTATGTAAAGTACATATTTGGCGCTATATCTTAGGAAATACATGTGATGTAAAATGTTTTACATTCTATGAAAATTGAAGTGAGAAATGAAAGGCAAGAATTTGTTGGACCATCAATAGTTGTGTCACTATATTCTTTGAAATATCTTCTTGAAACTTATTTCTCTATCCGTTAGAAAATGTTTACTTACTTGAATGAGAAGACTACAGAGATAGAAGCACTTTCAACAAATAGACAAGAATATTAGGGATATGATGATCAAATTAAGAAAAACAAATTGATCTGTGCAGCCTGTCTCAACCGACAAGCACTTATATGCGCCCACCCTTCTCTAATTTGGATAAAAGTGATTGGAAGAGAAGAGTGTAACACGTTGTAAGGGGGAAAGCTGCCAAAATGATGTCGCCAAGCTACATACACATAGTTATGCGAATGTCCTCACAAATCCACCGTTTCGCATTTTGAGAAACTTTCAAAGTACTATTGAAACATTTTTATTGAGCAATAATAATGTTTGGCAACAGTGATTTTGTGTCCTAAATGTATGTATTTCAGAAAGTTGATTTTAATTCAACAATTTAGATGTCAGCATTTCCTATGCATTTTAGATAGAGCCATATGCAACTCAGGGTCGTATGGTGTACTGACTCCAGCGAAATTATGCTCCCATATTAAAGTTATCAGAACCAATATCACACGATAATGAAGTATTTATTGATTTGGGATTAGTGGTTTACAGCTGAAACCATACTTTATTAACAGCATAATTGCTCAGTGATACATGAACAATGAGATTACTCCGTAAATTACTCTTTCTTCAAAAAGACATTATTTTTGTAATCAGGATAAAGTGGAATACATACTGCATGATTATTAGCCTGCATGATCTGCAAAAATATTCAGGATCTTTTCTGATCGCTTGGAACAGTATTTACGTTTATTAGTTTATCTTTTATTTTAGGAATTTGCATAAATTTTAACTTATGTTTATCTTGTTATGTCATGTTATTTATTCATGAGAAATATATACATTCAAACTATCGATATACTCACAGCTGAAACTTACAATTAAAAGTATAATTTATAGTTTCCCTTAAGAAAAGATATCATGATTTAATTTCTCATAAGCATACACACAATTTTTTCCTAGATTTTTAACAAAGCCAGTTATATGGGAAAATTACTTGTGTATTCTCTTTTTCCTATAGTTAGACACTTTCAAAAATTACGTTCAGGAGGTAATATATAAAATTTAAGGATATTTAAGTTAAATAATACATTAAATTAAGAAATGTAACTTTTATTTCCCTATTAAACTAAAATTGGCTGAAAGCTGTTAACTTTATGTGTATCATGTAGATTAAAACATAATAATAAGAGAAATTTTATATAGTAGTATGTTTACTTTATTCAACTAAAATACTGTAGTAAAATCTAATGTAAGATATAATCTTAAAATATATAAAAGTAAAGGGAAGAAAACAAAAAAAGCATTATAATCATTGAAAATTATTCCAAACTTTTGATTTAGCTTCATTTCATTAATTATATGTATACATTACATAAATCTCGAAACAGGCTTTATTTTATATTTCTTCTCCCTATAAATGAAATTATTTTATTCCCAAAAATAGTTTCCTAAATATATTGTCAAAAACTTCTTCCTAGAAATCAGGACTAAATATTAAGTGATTGTCATCAAAAATCTAAGTTAACTTTTATCTGTGATTTTCTAATATAATATACTTAAGTGCTTATAATAGCTACAGTAAGAGAAAAAGGAAAACATTTCTAGTATAACAGAGCAAAAAGTTTTGTTAATATATTTTTGGCAGCTTTTCAAAATAGCTTGTGCTATCATTGATGAAGTGCTTTCAATATTCCAAAAGATTTTGTGCGTTGAACACAGCTGTTATGCGTAAATCAATTCATAAATTTGAGTTAAGTATCGTTAAAGAAAAATTTAGATGATCTGGATATTTATGACTTTATTTTAATACTTTGATATATGCAACTAATGGAATATGGTTTCTAGTCTTGCATATATATTCAGATAAAGTTAATTTTATATATTTATGTATGCATATAAATACAAATATGTAATCTATATAAATATATAATATTTGTATGCATTTGTGACAAGTATATACATTATGTATTTCAAACTATTAATGTATCTGTAAGCAAGCAACTTTGAATAAAATGATTATTTTTTGTGACTTTTTGAATAAAATACTAGTTAATTGACATGAATTCCATAAAAAGTAATAATTGATAATAAAATATAAGAGAATATATAAATTCAGATAGTACCCCAGAATGTTATTTTTCCTATAATAAAATTTAAAATTTTAATTTTTTTTAAAAAATAAGTATAAACATTTCATTTATTTTAATAAATCTAATCCAAAACTATATCTTACAGAAAAGAAAATTATAAATATATATTTTTAATAATTAAAACAACCCTTATCTTTATAATAAAATTGAGAAGTAAAGTAATAAAAAAATCATTCACTTAAAAATGGAAATGATAACGTGATTTAAGATTCTTACAAAAACAAAAATACTGCCAAAACTTTTATTTAGGACACTATTTACATATCTCTTCGTAAAATTCGTTAAGAATACGATAGTTTTCACAAAATAGAAAACTTAAAATGAAAGTTTGAGTATTTCCCTACTAGGTGAAAATTTAAGAAAGTTGAACGTCATATATCATCTTAGAAGTTTGAGGCAATAATAAATTTGTTTGATATAAAATTATTTTATTATTAATATTATAGATATGACAATAATATAATATCATGCACAAATACAATTATTTTAAAAATTTAGTGTATTCAATGAAAATAAAAATGTTCAATGATATATAACTATATATCACTGAACCTTTTTATTTTCATTGAATAAAAGTTAACGAAATTTAAGGTTTCTAATGATTAATGAATATTTATTTATAAAATAAATCCGAGAAGTTAGATATTTTATTTAGAATTACTAAAATCATTTTTATTCTTTTTTCAAAGTTGTTAGTTTGTCCTTATTTCTTGTAATCTATGCTGTATAAGCGTACTGAAAAATTTTACAAACTGTTTATATCTTCTTTTTGAATATTTGATCCATTATTGTGAATATAAAATTTAAGCATAAATAATATTTTCCATTATATGCTAAAGAGATAAGATACCAGTCAGATATTTTTATTAAAAAAATAATTTTTTTTTTTTGCAATTTTCTGCAATTTTTTTCTAGAAAATAGAAAAAAGTATTTTTAGCAGACTGTCAGTTACAGGTGTGTATATAAGAATGTGTCAATCTTACATAAAAAAATAGAGTTGCATTTTTCGAAAAGGAAAAAAAAACAACACTTATTTTTTCTAAGTATGAAATAGAATTTAAAATTTTGAAAGGTATTAATATAACATTAAGAAAAGTAGAGTAAAATGAAAACACACTGTTTTTTTAACACTTCTTTTACTGTCGATTTTCTTCTTTAAACTCTTTTTCTACTTTATATTCATCTATGATAAAATCCAATGCGTTTCAATTTTCCCTTAACAGTAAATTTTGATATTATTTTAAATAAATTCACATTTTTAAAACTAATTAAAATATTTATGTCCAAGCAAATTATTTATTTTGTATTCATTCAATGTTTTAATATAATTAATATTCTTCACTAAATTATATAATGATTTGATATATATTTGTGTTACCCCTTTGAATTATAATTTAAGAAATTTTTAATTCGATTTCATAATAAATATTTTTTATAAACCATCTGGCCTTTTAATTCTTTGTCTTATAAGCTGATAATTTTTCAGTATAAATAACTTATTTCTCTTTTTAAAATCAAACATAATACGTTTTACGAATGTACATGTGTGCTCACCTTTTCTCTTGTATTTTTTTTTTACAATATTGAGATTTCATGCTCCAGGAAAACTGAAAATTAAGCAATAGAAAAGGACAATTCAAGTTATTTAAAATCAAATTCATAAGTGCACACAAATAAAATTGTTATCAGATTAAGCATTTTATTAAATTATGCATTAAGGATGTCACCAGCGATTGGTTTAATCATTTCTTTTAATGTCTGTGATATTTGTCTTTTAGTTTTCCTTTTTTAATCCTCTTTTCAACATTGTATGCCTATGCAAGTGCAGTACACCTTTACAAATTCCTGAATTTAAAAAAAAGCCTTTTAGTCAAAAATGAAGAAAAATTCATGTCAATAAAAATTGCAGATTCTTCTAGGACAAAATAGTTTTTTTTACATCAGACTTAAGTAAGCAACTTACATGCAATAATTGTATAACATGATCAGCTCTTCATTGAATGTCAAACTAAAAATTTATCAAATTAACTATGAATATGTTAAAAAAGCAAACATTGGGATACATCATCAACACATCAAATAATTCTTTTTTTTTCCTAATTTATAGATCTTAAACGCTGCACGATATTGCATAAGCGAGATATTCATATCAGATTTCAATGTAATTTTCTTCTACAAAAAATTCTGATTTTTAAATAGGACATCATTTACATTATTTGATACGTAAATTAAATTATTTGGGATTAATACAATTAAAAATTATTTAATAGTAAATAAAATTTAACACACACATATCAAGACAAAATTTCATATAAAACTACACTACTGGCCATTAAAATTGCTACACCAGGAAGAAATGCAGATAACAAAATGATATTTATTGGACAAATATATTATACTAGAAATAACAAGTGATTAAATTTCCAAAAAATTTGGCTGGATAGATCCTGAGAAATCAGTACCCAGAACAACCACCTCTGGCAGTAATAAGAGCAGTTATACGCCTGGGCATTGAGTCAAACAGAGATTGGATTGCATGTGCAGGTACAGATTCCCATGCAGTTTAGACACGATGTCACAGTTCATCAGCCGCAGTGACTAGCGTTTGGTGACGAGCCAGTCGCTCGGTAACCATTGATCAGACGTTTTCTATTGGTGAAAGATCTGGAGAACGTGCTGGCCAGGCCATCAGCCGAACATAATCCGTATCAAGGAAGGTCCGTACAATACCGGCAACATGCGGTCGGGCATTATCCTGCTGAAACGTAGGGTTTCGCAGGGCTCGAATAAAGGTTAGAGCCACGGGTCGTAACACACCAGAAATGCAACGTGCTCTGTTCAAAGCACCGTCAATGCGAACAAGAGGTGACCGAGACGTGTATCCAATGTCACCCCATACCGTCATGCCAGGTTATGAGCCAGTATGACGATGACGAATGCACGCTGCCAGTGTGCGTTCACCACGATGCCGCCAAACACGGATGCGACCATCATGATGCTGTACACAGAACCTGGATTCATCTGAAAAGATGACGTCTCGCCATTCGTGCGCTAAGGTTTGTCGTTGATCACACCATTGAAGGCGCTCTTGTCTATGACGCAGAGTCAAGGGAAGCTGCAGACATGGTCTCCGAGCTGAGAGTCCATGCTGCTGCAAGCGTCGTCGAACTGTTCGTGCAGGCACTTGTTGTCTTCCAAACGACCCCGTATCTTGACTCACAGCTCGTGACGTGGTTGCACGATCCATTACGGCCATGCGGATAATATGCCTGTGTTCTCGGCTGCTAGTGATAGGTGGCCGTTGAGATCCAGCGTGGCGTTCCGTATTACCGTCCTGAACTCATCGATTCCATATTCTGTGAACAGTCATTGAATCTCGACCGACGCGAGCAGCAATACTGCGATAAGATAAACCGCAATTCCGGTACGCTACAATTCGACTTTTATCAAAGTCAGAAAGGTGCTGGTACGCTTTTCTCCTTCTTACACGAGGCATCACAACAACTTTTCACCAGGCAACAATGTTCAAATGCAATTTGTGTATGAGGAACCGGCTGAACAATTTCCGCATTTAAACACAATATAGGTGTCGCTACTGGCGCCTGCTTTGTCTGAATGCGCTGAAAAGCTAATCATTTGCATTATCATAGCACCTTCTTCCTTTCGTATAAATTTCACGTCTGTAGTATGTCGCATTCTTGGTTTAGCAATTTTAATCGCCATTTGTGTAATTTCAGAATTTTGGATTGATGTTGTTTTTGGAAATATTTTCGAATTGTGCCCTATTCATTTATTTGCAATAACCTGAATTTCCAAAAATCTATCTTTAGATTGAAGTTAATTACAAAACATAATTTATCTCTTTTAGTCACTAATTGGTTACTAATAAGTCAGAAAATCTCAAAATATTGTGTATAGTCCCAGGTATATAATTTTGAATATTTCATGTAGCATTCTTAATATAAGTATTGAAATAATGATATATAATATATATATATACATATATATATATGTGTATATATATATATATATATATATATATATATATATATATATATATATATATATATATATATATATATATATATATATATATATATATATATATATATATATATATATGGATAGATATAGAGATATAGGATATAGATATATAGCCAATAATTTACTAATTAATTATATCAGTATTCAAAATATGAAAGGTAACTAGATTTAAACATATTGTCGATAAAACACTGACCTTTATTTCATATTTTATAATACAAAAATAAATAACAGATAAAGTGGCATACTATTAGAGTTAGAATATATATATATTAGTAGAAAACATGATAAAAAATAAATTATTGAATATGATAATCTATATAAACTTCTGCTATATATTGTACTTAAGCAATGTACTGCGTTAATAAAGCTGCTTTTCATATGAAAAAACTTCACTTTACAAAACATGCTAATTTACTTACTTTCTGATAAATATTATTACAATTTTTCTATAAGAAATTTCCTGATAATTATAAATTAAGAAAATATTATTTATAAAAGTAATCTTTCCAAAGATTCGATAGTTAGAATGTTTTTGTGAGAAGTGTTTTTCCTATCTGGTAATATTAAAGAGATTTACATGCAAAAAATCACGAATCGATTTCTTTACTACCTTTTCTTTGTAATGAGCAATTTATGCCAAAAGAAGACAAAAATGGTTATTAAAAGTGCTTACATCTATTAACATATTGTTAGTTTAAGAAATTTGTAGCACATTTTGTAATTAATGGAACTTTATTGTACTTAACCCCATTGGGCTTTTCTCCATTTGAAAAAAATATCATTGCATATATTCTTGTAATTACAAATTAGTAAGTATAAATGCTTGTCTTTAGACTCAACCTTAATTTCTCGAATTATTATTTCCACCTTTAATACTTAATATAAAATCACAAAGGCATATTCTCTTGAGAATATATCAAACTTGATGATTTGTTTAATGGTTTACACCTTACTACTGAGATTTCATAGGTATTTTGTTAACATAAATTAACAGAGCATTTGAATCATTAAAAATCATTTAATTGTGATAGTTTATACTGTATCAATTCTAAAAATGGTTACTGTTTAATTATTAGCGATTCTTGAGCAAAACCCTTTGAATTTTTTGCAAGAAAAAATCAACACACCTTTTGTGTGCCAAAATTTAATGAAAAGTTTGGCTTTATTGCTTCATTGAATTAAAATTAATTGCAATTTAAATCTACAAGAAACTAATTTCCCTTTTGCTACAAATAACATCCAAGATCATGATTTGAATGACTGTTTAATACCAATTTAACATGATTATCAAAAATTATTAATCTGTTTATGCTGGAATTTTAATTTTAAATATTTTTAAATTAGAACGCCAAATAATTTCAATTGCATATTTATTATATTTGCATTAAGCAGACTGAAAGGAGTATTGAGTTGGATATAAATTTAAATCATTCAACGACTTCCTATAACGAAAGTCCTATTTGGACACTTGAATTTCGATTTCCTAAAACATGAATAGGAAATGTCGAAACAGTTTTTGCTTAGTGATTACTTCAACAACTGCAGTTGACATTAATGCAAATTTTATTGAAAAGCAGAAATTAGCAGAAATGTGTATCTAATTACTTTCAATATGTGTGAAAAATATATTAATGGCAGATATAGAGTAAAGCTAAATTTTATCATTAGATGTCATGATTTCAACAACTTACTTCAACTAATTTGGTAAATGTTTCATTGTGTAAAAGTAAATTCAAAATGATTTATTGCTGATAGTTTTCTAGAAATACATATGTACATCATCAAATGTAATTATTGAATATTTTGGTGCACTTGTGCCCAACGTATTAGATTTTCATTTATATATAATCTGTAAAGGCAGTAGGTAGCTCGTGAATTTATATTTTGCTTGTTATTTTAATGTAAATTAAATAGAACACAATCTGAGCCAACTTTAAAAATTTGTAAATTTACATGAAAAAATAATTAAATTTGTTTGCAAAATTTTAAACTATTTTAAGCATTTTCTGAATGGTTATGAAAAGTGTTATAAGCAACTTTTCTTTGTTGAAAGGTATCGATATATTAAGAGGTTTTCCTTTAAATCGCATTTTAAATGTAAGAAATATAACTATGTCATTTTACTTACTTAAAAATTCATAAAATTTATATTTTATACTTTTTGTATCATTGCAGTAATTCGTTTAAAAATTTTGTATTCTTTAAAACTATGCATGCGAATGTCGATACAAAAATGAATTCATTTATTGGAAAAATAATCTTTAGATTAAATTTTTAGGCAATGTATAAATTACTTTCATTTTATACATTTATTGTTTCTTCATTTTAATTCAAAAATATTATATTCGAGAGGGCAATATTTGCTTTTTATACAAATACAACAGTAACTTTATATCCATGCAATGATAAATGGAATATCTGGAGTTCACTTTTTGAGAAAAGATAGTGTTAAAAGCAGAACTGTATTAAGATTTTAATTCAGTACTTAAGAGAAGGATACATGTAGGTTTATATGTATTGTATCCATTTCGGCCGACAATTGCCTATCTTTTGCTAGTTCCGATTATACTTCCAACTGCAATTAATTTGTTATAGTAGAGTTCCATTTTATAACCAAAAATTTAAATATTGTGATTATGTTCAAAGTTTATGTTTATTTAATTTCACAAAAAATATTTTAAAATGCACTATAAATAAATACATTTAAATAATATGGGGATTTTTTTACAAGTTTTGTTACATTTTGAACCGACATTTGAGATTTTTGAGAATTACTATATGATTTTTGAGAACTACAATATGTTTTTTAAAAACTACCATTTTTCAGAACTACTAAATCCTACCTTTCAGAAATTGATTGTGTTATTCTACAAATAATAATTGATTAAAACCCTTCATGGATATATCATTTAAGACTTTGATATTAAATTTAAATCCTAAAATTTTTAAAGTACTGTAATTAAAAGTACAGAAAATTGATTTGCGGTATTAGATAGTAGTTTACCTATTTATTGGAAATAATTAACAAGTATATATATATATATATATATATATATATATATATATATATATATATATATATATATATATATATATATATATATATATATATATATATATATATATATATATATATATATATATATATATATATATATATATATATATAAATATATATATATATATATATATATATATATATATAATCTATATATATATATATATATATATATATATATATATGTAGAAAGACAAAAAGATAGATAGATTCAATATGACAATTTAAAAAATCATATAATTTATACTTAATGATTTTTAATACACTTAAAACAAGAATATAACATAAAGCTGACCAATTGTATCAATAAAATGTATTTCCAATTTATGAAAAATATTTCTCTTTCTTAATTTAAAACCATGAAATGTGTTATTTTTTACCAGAGCACTTTTTTAAATAATATTTAGTAAATAAGTTGAAGACCAGTTTATATAACATGATTTCTGAATTCATATTTGAGGTTGTGCATGAATTTCTAATAATCGTAAATTCATGTAGTTAAAGAAATTGTTTGCAAGAAATGTTAGCAGTTGTAAAATAAAATTCTTAATTTTTGCAGTTTCCAAAAATTTATTGAACATATTTCTTATTCCAAGATTATGTCTGAGTTTTATTGCATTTCAAAACTGGAACAAGAAAAATAATAATCCTAATTGTCTCATATATAGTAAAGGAATGTTCTTATAATTGGCGACAATAATGTTCTCCCAAGTTTTGTGGGAATTTAGAGAAAAAATACTCTCCAGTTTTGCTTGCGGCTTAATTGTGACACTTTTGTGCTAGTTATATTCCTTGTCACTTCATTAAGCAGAATTTATTACAATTTAATGCATTTTTTTTTCAAATAGCATTTGTTTTGCTAGCTCATTAAAATCGTAATGCAACAAAAATGTGTAATAGTTTCAAGCATTTAATTGATTGCATTACTTCAATCGTCATAAAAAAGACTTAAAAATGCGCATTTACTCATAAATCCTCGACTTTTTTTATTTCTTTTGCAATTTTTATTTTAGTTATTTATGTTGATAAATAATTCCATGCAATAAGATGTACAACTTAATATTCGCAATCAGATATTTAAAAGATATATATATTTCAGCAGCATTTAATTTAAAATAACCGTTTTCTTATGTGCATGATGATAAGATATGATGAAAAAGCATAATATAATATATTCTTAATATTGAATTTAAATCCAAAATTATAAAAGAAAAGTTGAACTTTTTCCAAGAAAATTATAATTTCAAAAAACATGCCGATTTACACATTTTATAGTTATTTAAAAAACATATTGTTGTGATTATTTTAAAATAAATCATAATATTCACTTTAATAAAATATATTATTTTTAAAATGTAAAAAAAATTATGTTCTGTATTTATTTTAATTGGATTCTAACATGAGACTCAGATAGTATTTTGACTGCATAAATGCAAGAGAAGTTTCAAATAGCTTATTAAGGGTTAACAAGGAGTTTAATAATATATAATGTTTATCGCCAGTTTTTTGTACACATAGTATAAATAAATATTCAGAAATTCAATATACAAAGATATATATTCAATATGAAAGGTTATATATTTCTATAGAATCTTTCTAATTCAATAATATAACTTCATTATAATTAATTACAAATTACTTAATTTTAACTTACTAAAAAGAAACTCCCGATTAAGTTTTAATTATACTTAAAAAGTAAACTTAAATGTTTAATTAATTTCATAGCAAATTGATAAATTTAAAATCCATCTTTAAAATACAATAATTAGCAGAGTTATTGCAATAATAATTTAACGTTAAATTATTCACGATATGTAATCATTTTGATTATTTTATGTGTTACACATTAATCAGCATTATTATTTAAAGGTAGAAGATTTATAAATTATCAGTACAATTTATCTTATCATGGTAACTGAAAGATCCGAATTCTTCAATAGATATAAATAAATTCAATCGATATAAAAAATATAGTTTAATGTTACAATTTAATTTTCTCAATTAAATTGTAACATTTATCTATATTTTAGAGCAATCATGCTTAATCAATGCACATACGAGACATTGCTCTCATATATTATTCACTTAACCAGCATTGAGTATTTGTGAATATTTACTCAATCAGAGATCTTCACTATTGATTTTTCTTTAAATTTATAATTTAATGATTCTGATGAGCTTTTACTCAATCAGAGATCTTCACTATTAATTTTTCTTTAAATTTATAATTTTAAATTTAATGATTCTGATGAGCTTTCAGAAAGTTTTAATAAATCACGTTGCAATTGAGGGAAATGCTTACAAACTTCTTTATTTAAAACACTTAAAACTTCAAAATTAAACCAGTTTTCGTCAACCTTTCTTAATTTAAAGTATTTCATAGAATTAAAATTAATTAGTTACAAATTAATCTTATGAGAAATCACTAAAATATGAAATGTATATTTTTAAATAAACTCTTTTTTTCATGTTGTGAATGCTAAATATATTGGCTGGTGAATGACTTAAAATTTTAGTTTTTAATTATTAATAAATGTATTTTTTCTTCGTACATTTTCTTACATTTGTTTAATAATTATTTCAAAATCGATACTTGTTTTGATGATTGTTGATGAACGCAACCATTTCGAGAGCAATTTCTTAGTAAAGTGAAAAAAAAACTCGTAGATAGTTAAGGTAATTTGTCAGTAAATAGAAAATATTTAAATGAGTAGGATTTAAATTAACAACAAATTATAATACTATTTCTTTAATTGTACATTTGATTAAATTTAGAAATGTAAGTTTCAAAAAATGCTGAAAAATGCAAAGGTCTTTTGGAAAATTTTAATTTGTTTTCTCGCAAAATTTATCAGCAAACCTAATTATGCGTATCATGTAAATCTAACATAGATATGGATGCATTTATAAAATATTTAAAGTACTCGTGTGACAAATGCAAAAGAGGAAGAGAAATCTCAAGTAATTTTATATGATATTAATTTACAATCAATCAATCAACAATGGCACTACAACCCTGTGTGGGTCCTGGCCCTCTCAATGAGTTTATTCCATCTTGGCCTGTACTCAGCAGCACTTTTCCAATTAGATGTTCCAATAGTACTAAAGTCCCTATCAAGACAATCAATCCATCTGATTTTGGGCCTACCTCTGAAACGCTTTCCCATTGGCCTTGCAAGAAAGATTTTTTTAGGGGTGCGTTCAGTTGGCATACGAATAACATGGCCAGCCCATCTCTTCCTTTGTAATTTAATGTATTTGACAACATCAATGTCTTTAAAACTTTTGTATAATTCATGGTTAGATATTAATTTACAACAATGGTAAAATACATGGCAATAATGCTTCAAGATTACGTGTTACATCGAAACATAATAAGTAAGACAATTCCCAAAAACTTCATGATATTTTTCTAAATTATAAAACATCTGTGTTCCTATTTTATACACATATGATATAAAATGTATGTAAAGAAATAAGTAGTCTGGGAATACCCTTCCATTTAATTACACCTAACAAAAGAAAGTGAAGCTTCTTAGCATATCAATTTCACATTTAATTGTGTTACAAACGTACTCATTTGAGTTGGATCAGAATAAAATAATGTATAATACACTAAGTATAATTCATTATTTCAGTTTCAACCATCTTCAATATAAAAGACAAACACAAGAGAAGCTACATGAGGTTTGGCATGATAATGCATAAAAAGGAAGAGTTTCCAATACACTTAATCATGACAATAAATTAAAACCTTAAAAAGGAAGATTAAAATCAAAACATGATGGAACTTCCCATATATTTTCTGCATTAGCTTTATTTGTCATGTGGTTTTTCCAAAGTTTTAATTGTAATTAATTTAAGAACTGTTTTTGGAGCCATATAGTTTGTGATATCAAATAGGAAAAAAAATTTTTAATTATATCAGTTTAAGTTCACTCTAGAGGATCAGTAACTAATATACTTATTTGGCCAATACTTTGTCTTGAAATTCTAAAAAAACATTCCATTTGGAAAGATCATGAAAGGAAATAATAAATAGTATTATCATTTTACATAGTTTCATAAGAGAATAAATGAAACATCACCAAAGGAGAATATTTATATAACACACAATACGATCTTCATTTTTTTAAAATAAACTTCATACTTTATATGCCGATCATCGTTTGCTACGGTAACATTGATTATTTTATTCCAGTGAATATCTAATTCTCCATACTTATTAGAGCTGATACATCCCAAGATTTTTAATTATATAATTTTAAATTTCTCTGTATTTAATATTCAAGCACAAATAAGTCTTCACATCTCCTGCAAGATTATTTACAATTCTCTTGTTATTGTCTGTCTTCTTATATGTCCATAACAATTATTTCAAATTGGAAAAGACAAGTTTTATTTATATATTCATCTTAAAAATTAATAACTAATACATTAATGAATAAAAAGTGCTAAGTTGCTTTATATTTTAAAAGAAAGCATTTTCAATATCCTTAAAAATTTATATAAAATAAAAATTTTATATTTATTTCATTTTGAATTTTCTAGTACAAAATTTTCGAAAAGGAAATAAATTAGATTTTATTTTACAATTGCTTATAGTAAAAAAAAAACTTTAATGAAAATAATTGCTTTTTAATGATGCCTTTTATCATTACAAAGTGTTTTGTTTTCAATTAGTGTTCCTGGAAATCTACTTTTTAAAACATAATTTTTTTTTTTTATTTTATATAAATATTTGTTTTCATACACTTTTAGTGGAACAAATTTTTATATCATGAATTGTGTAAACTTTTTAATATATTTTAGCATTAAATTATTGAAATACATTTTTCTGAGAATAATGTCTCATAAAACACATTTAATAATTTATATAATGATAAATTGAATTGTATTTGAGAAAACACAATTTGAAAAGTTGATAAAATAATAATGTATCCAACTTCCTTTAATCAGCAAAAATTAATTCTTGATAAAATTGCTTTGTTTCTTGCATTATTTTAAATTCTTTATTATTAATAATTTTGAAATTAAAAAATTATTAATACTTCTAAGTTTTAATCCTTTCTAAGAAAATCATACATTGAAATCGTTAATCTTAATTTTAGATTGTTGCACTAGAATTTTAATTAGTTAAGGAAGCGAAATATTTTTAAAATAGTCATTTTATTGCCAATTCATCTGCTTTAGAAAAATAAGCAAAAGAAATTATAAAATTAAATATATCAAACAATTGTATTCAGAAAAAATCATTCAAGTTATTACGAATTATTATCGTGTGAATGGCCAAATAAAGTTCCATTCCTACAAACATTTATTTCTTTGCTGAATGTTATATTATTGTTCTAAATATTGATTACAATATTGATATAATTACCAATCTTATAGCGTAGTATCAGAGATACGTCAAACATTATCTTGAACGAATAATTTAATTTACTAAGCAAATTGTTAAATAATTTCTGTTAGATTTTGCTGAATCTATTTGAGATAGTATTATGTTTCTTTCTATGGTAAAAGTTTCATTTATTTTTTGTGAAATTTTATTGATTAAATTATTATTGCACAATGGGCTTATACAATGTTATATCATTTAATTAAATTTTTGTATAATTAATCTTCTAAATATGAAAATAATCCCTTTTATTTGAGAAACCTTCTTTATAGCATTGGTGATAATAACAAAAAACAACAAAAGGATACTTTTTAAATGTTATCTATTCAGAAAAATCTCAATTCACCAAATTATTCTATCTTGCAGGGAATCTTTGGTTAACACTGAGCACAGCTTTATTGTGTGAATAAGCTATTATAGCATTTTTTTATTATCTTGCGATTATATGATGTCATTTTATTAACAAAAACAATACTTAATAATGTTTTAAAAAGGTGAAGGTTTAAAATGGAATATTTGAGGGCTACAGCATTCTTTAGCTAAGCTATCCCCTCTCTCTTTGGCGTGTATCTCGACATGCGAATCCACTAAAAATAAAAATTATCTGATTGTGTAATAAGTCGAAGTTTGAGGAAGACATAAATACAGTCCGGAAAGATCAAGAGATACTAAAAGCCATTTTCTTGAAGAGTAGCTCCAAGGCCATGATCAATTGCCCTTAACTTACTTTTGAAATGTTTCAGGGTTACATAGACTGATGAGAATGATCAGAACTCAGATTTACATAGGCAAATAGGCAAATTATCCATCGGTTTCTTAATATAGATGCCACTTTAATTGTGGTACTTATCAATAGATAGAGTATAAATATACAGTCTCTTGAACAAATTTAAAATAAAAAATTGTACTTTAAAAATCCAAGGATCTGATAGTAAGTTAGTGTATAATACAAAAATATTTTCCAATTCCAGAGGAATAATTTCCATATATACCTTAATACGCATGAAATTTTAATAAAGTTAATACTACTTAAAAATTTGCAATTTACATTATTTTACTCCTGTAACAAAAACAATAAAATAAATAAACATGAAAAATATTATATATTATTAATAAATTATTTTGATTTGAAATCTAACTTTACTTAAGATAATTACCAAATTTCTAGCAACAGGATTGGAACATTTTAATAAAACTTATTCATATCTGAGAATTTAGTTTTGACATGTATAGATATTAGTAGGCATAACATATTTATACAAAATTCTCTCTATTTATAATTTGCAATCTTATTTTACATTATAAAATTTATAATATCATATTAAATTTTGATATTTTTATAATATAAATTCATAAAGTAAAATTGACGTCAAGAATATTCAATAAATTTGCAATGAATATACATATATATATATATATATATATATATATATATATATATATATATATATATATATATATATATATATATATATATATATATATATATATATATATATATATATATATATATATATATATATATATATATATATATATATATATATATATACATATATATATATACTTAGTGATGGAAAATCTTATAGAAATTTTAAGTATTTATCAAAAGTTAAATCTAATTAATGATTAGTTAAAGTTAATTCAAGAAATTAAATTATTTTCACAGCATGATTTTTATGAAATAGATTGTATAAGAATTAATATTTTTTTAATAATTCATTTAAATTACATAAATTAGAAAACCATTCAAATGTATCATTTTTTAATATATCTTCCTAAATAAAATGAGGAAATAAACTGTATTATCTTTGAATTCATTTATATTTTCCACTCTGGTAAAAAAATTTTATAATAGAGAAATTTGAGTTATCTTTATAAAATCATACTCATATATAAGCTTTTTAAAATATGAAAAATTATTTTTATAGTGAATTTTATGTGCATATCTTAAAGAAATAAAGTTATTCCTATTTATAGGAGAAATTCTAATACTTTAAACACAATAAAAACTTTATCAATATAATAATTTTATCAAATAATAATTTTAAATACTATAATAACCTTGTAATAATTTTAAACCCAGATATTTAAGCATTTGTTATTGCCTTACAGTTCATTTAATAATATAATTAATTTTAATAAAAATATTTATATAAATATTTATGAATACTTTCTATCGCTAATTATATTTAATTTCTCCGAAGTTTTTGATAACGAATGTATATAAGTATTCAACTCTTCTAAAGTGTAATTGCAAATTATATCATTTCTTTGATATGTAAATTGAAAACATACAGAAGATTCAAATTTATCTTAATATTCACTAAAGCTGACTGTCTCTTATATAATGTAAATTTGTGATTAGATAATTTTTTTAAATTAGATTACTAATGAATGTTTTTTTGTAAAAACATGTTAAATACTTTCTTTACACAAATTTAAATATAAAAGAAATGAGTATGGAAAAAATATATAAATATAGCCAACTTTTAAAACTTACAATTAATAATAACTTAATTGATTAAAATTTAAGAAATTTGGAGTGCATCATGTGTCGTAATATCCATGATGTAGAATAAAGTTCAACTCTCTCATAATTAATTCGTAGGATCATTTCTTGTTAAAATAAGCCTTAAGTGTTTTGATGATTTCAATGAATGAGTCACAATATTAAAAGCTCTTAACATGGCAAATATTGAAAGCGCATTTCAAAACAACTTTATTTAAATTCCTATACTGCATGCAGGAAATTTAATGAAAATGAAAAAATATAAGCATATTGATTTTTGTTCAATGCATCAAATTACTGAATAATCTAGTTCAATCTTAATAATCTAGTTTTAATTTAATATTTTTACTAAAGCCTTTTCTATTAAATACATTATCTGATTATTGTAAACTTTTTTGTGTCTAGTTAGAAAGTGATGTAATTAATGGTTTTCATCAATTATTTCATTATTTACAAATGTTACAATTTATTTTTATTTAAAAGGAATATATATTATAATAAAGAGTGCATAACAAACACACCCCCAAGCAATATAATTCTGTGGATTTTAATATCATATACACTGAAACAAATAACTTCTTATTTTTTTAACAAACCAATGTTTATTGGCTAAATTAAATCCATTTAATAATGTTTATGCTATAGTCTAGAAATTTCCACCATCTTCAAAATAAATTGTTTAATGTTTTAAACCATAAAATACAATAATTAATTCTCTCCTCACTTTTAATAACAAATAATCGTACCAAAATAGTGCCATCTGAACATCATTCGCTTGATTTACTTCAGATTTCTCTAATGTACTAGATAAACCAGTGGAGCGTCATAAGAAGAATAATTGAATTTTAACACTTGAAATGTAATAATTGGATACAACTAAATTGCGAGAGAAAATGTAATTCCCTCTCCAGTATTTAAGACATTAATCTAGCAGAAACGAAATCATTGGGTGTCTTCTAAACTTCAAAGCGTAGTAAGAAATTTTTTGTTGATTATTTTGCTCTCAGAAAATTGGATTATGATGTTATTAACTGAGAAATTTCTTTACGCAAGAATAGCGAAAGAATTCTTGAAAGAAGAAAGATAATGATTCTCTGTATTTATGTGTAATTCAAGAGGATCAACTCAATAAATCCGCCACCTAATTTAAAGAGGTAGCAATGAAAATAATTGCGAATAATACTAAATGAAATTAACCACAGTCTTACTTATGAGTTAAATATCTAATATAATTTTAAATTATATACAAATTCTTTTTAGGACTTGGTTTTTAAATAAAAATAATTTTCTTTTTAGGACTTGGTTTTTAAATAAAAATAATCTTGGCATATTAGTGAAATACTCAAATTCAAATGATAATCGTTTTGTATATGCAATATTTTCAAAAATAATATGTATTTTATTTTTCAGTTTAAGTAAATTCTCTATTAATTTAATGCATTAAAGTAAATTAATATATTATTGCTTCTATCTGAAATTTATATAATAAATTTTCATAAGATTGCTCAAGAGCTACTTTTGAAAAATAATAATTTTATTCAACTTAAATGAAATAACTCTAATATACAGTCGTTAAACTGAACTCCAGCATTTCCAATATATATTATTCTTTTCCATAGATCTTTGATCCTGAAAAGTATTTCATTATTTTTATTGATTCATGTTATATGTACAGTGAATAATAATAACTCTATTAAGCAAAATTTGAAAAACCAAGAAGAAAATGGTGGTTTTCAATGAAATTAAGTATTTGTAGTGCTCATATACAGATAATTAAATAATAAAAAATATGCCCCATAAGTCAGATCATGTCTCACGATAACAGCTTGAGTGTTTGCGTTATTATTTCGTGGAACCACCTTGCTAATTATGCATGCTAGTACATACCTCAGTAAAGAGAGATAAATGATCTTAATATCATCTTATGATGCATTTTATCAGGTATTTAATACTTGTCGCTTGAAATCAGCGATATTTAACGTTTCTTGAGTTTAGTGTACCAGATATGTACAGTCGGTGATACGTTTAGGGACATTGATGGTCAAGGAGGAAAATTAACGGCACAAAAGATATAAGCGAATGGTAAAGGACCTGATATTAGCTTGTTGAAAACTGCATCGAATGGCTTGCAATGAAGAATAAAATAGCCAATCTTAGGTCCATATCAACATATTGTTGAATTATTAAAGATAAAAGGAAAATGACTAAAGATAACCTGTTGTCGTATGAGATTGAGCATCACATCATCACACCGTGACAGCAGTGTCCTGGTTGATTAGGGTGTATCGGAAAATAGTGAGTTCAAATCCCAGCTTAACCTAAGATCTACCGTTGTCTACTAAAGGTGGCCGGGGCATGTTGAAACTGGGAGTGGTCACAATGTACTCCTAACGAAATGATAATTCTATGACTGCAGTCAAGTATTGGAGGTCTTCTGCTTGGTTCTTGCTCCAAAATCACGAAGACTCCACCCGGCTGCTTCTATCTAACTGGTAGAGCCCAACTCAGGTCTAAGTGCAGTGAAGCATGCTGATGCAGCAAAATCGTCACACTAGATATTATACATGTATGACTTTATAAAGCAAAAACTCTTTGAGACCGTTCACCCCAGTTTCTCCAGACATGAACATGATGTTAATCGGTTTCAAGAGCAAAGCTGGATTCATCGCTAAATATCATGCGATGCCAGTCTGATAGTAAAAATGATGATTGGCAGCAAAATCACTCTAAATGTTTCCGCCAGTGTTGTGGATAAAACACAAAACTCTTACAGCAAACTAATGATGCTCACAAACTTACAGCAATGTGAACATACTCAATAATGAAAGTTATCACACATTACAAAGTCATTTTCTAACAATACAAGAATGTAGAAATAAACATGCATGATATTTGTACTATTTCTTTTTGTTACTCTATTTTAGTATATAGATAATTAATCATTTTAAAATGAAAATATATTATGACATTAAATACATAAAATAATGTATATTTATGCTTAAAGCAGAATCATTGTAGCATGTTTAGCCATAGAAGTGTTTTGTCACATTGAACATATTAAATACTTAATCTGACATACTGGAAATAAAAAAAATTACCAATATTCAACTAAATAGTTAAATTTACTCACAAACTTCTATTTTGGATTATCCCATTTAAGAATCGCATATTAAGC
This sequence comes from Latrodectus elegans, assembly GCA_030067965.1. Taxonomy (NCBI): domain Eukaryota; kingdom Metazoa; phylum Arthropoda; class Arachnida; order Araneae; family Theridiidae; genus Latrodectus; species Latrodectus elegans. The sequence goes on along the minus strand of CM057822.1, from coordinate 31,981,206 downwards.
ATACGTTTAAACAATTTATGGAATTAGCTTTTCATATTCAATCTTTGTTTATTTACATTCATTAAATTAATTAGCAGGCAACTTTTGCCTCGAAATTGACACATAAATCTCTCTGCAAAACAATTAAGTTAAATCTGTAGTTACTTCATGGTATTACATTGTAATGGCTTCCTTTTGTGTAAGTAAAATTGCTTAGTGATCCGAACACAAAAAAATTATAATTTACCTCTATTAAGTTTGATATAAAATATTTTTGTAGTAGAGAGCGAAAGTCACACACCCATTAAAATCCTCAAGAACACACGAGTTAGGGGATAAATTATTTCCAGAAGCCTTTCCCCTTGTGTATTAATGTTCGGAAGTATTAACAGAATAAAATTATTTTGCTCGATAAAACTAAAAGAAAACTTCTAGAAATGAAACATAATAAAAACTATTTATGCTGAAAAAAGATATCTTTGACATTTAATACGTCATTTAATTTTGTAAAGCATTTTCAAGTGGGTGTAGAAAGAATTTAAATAAGAGCATTTACTTTAATCTTATGTAACGTAACATAATTTTGTCTGACCTGCGTGTTTTACATAAATTGATTTTTCAGAAATTTACATAATATATAAAGAATAGGATGAGAGTTCTAAGCATAGATATCATTATCACTATTTACTTATTTTATTTTGTAAAACATTACTCAATACATTCATTTATTATTTTTTATTTTATTTAAAAAAATTTAAAATTATAATTTTAATTATTATTTTTAATGAGTTTAAACGTTTTTAAAAATAATTTTACATTTTATATAACATTTCCCTAAAATTATTTGTCTCAATAATATACGTATTATTCAAATCATATCTGCTAATTTTTAAGTTTCAGTACTGAAAAGGTATTCAGTATAGTAAAATGGTTTCTATATTTGTTTTATATGTTAATAAGTTTCTTCTAAAGAAAAAGAAAATAATTTCAGAAGCAAAAATTCTAAAAATAATTATTACTAAGGAGCATTAAATTTTCAATATGTAATTATTCGTCCAGTTAGGGAATAAATTTTAAACACTTGGTGGTTAGTAAGAGTTTATTACATGCTTTATATTAAACGGATTAAAACACACATATTTAAAATCAAACTAATTTAAAATTATTGGTTGCTCAGAAAGCAATTTCGTTTTTATGAAAATAAAAAATGTAGGCTGAAAAAAAAATTTTTTTTTTAATTGTTTACTGTCAATTCTAGTCCGACACCTTTTACCATCTCCCTGGTTGTAACATGATTTCATATTCATAAAATTACTGATTTCTCCTAGCAAAAAACTAGCACTAGTTTGAAAAATGAAATTACACTCCGAACAACCTAATATATTGGTAATCATATTAAAATATTCAATAAGATATTAGTTTATTTAGTTCATTAACTTTCTTTTAAATTATACCTAAATTAGAAAACATTGTGCATAATAGAACATTTAATTTTCTGTTTTATTGGTTTCATATATCTAAAAATAAATTCTTTCTTTTCATGGTCTACCATTTCTCAGTTAAATTTAGGCATAATTATCATGTTTATGCTTGAGACAACACTACTGCATTCTGTTGAAAATATATTATTTAATGGATTGAAATATAAAAATAATAATGGTTATCCTCTTCAACAGCAATTAACTGTACTAATTAAAGCTATCTGAGAATCATTTGCTTGATTTATTTCAGATTATTTAAATGTAATAGGTAAACCACACAGGATTAGCATGAAAAAAAATAAGTGAATTTTAATGCATGCTATAGTTATTATAGATACAATAGAAGTTCTATCATACGTGCTGAAACTTTAATTCTGTAAAAAGAACTATCTTAATAACTTTTAAACCTCAAACATTTAGGAGTGAATTAAGCAGATTTTTACAGAATCTCCTGAAAAGAGGAGTAGAATATTAATAAGTGAAATTTTTTTAAATAATAATGGAGAAAATTTTAAATAAATATATAAATATTTCTGGGTTTCTGGGAAAGAAACGAATATAATTGAACTGATGAACAATTTTAAATGATAACGCTGGTAAAAACTGGTGCATATATATATATATATATATATATATATATATATATATATATATATATATATATATATATATATATATATATATATATATATATATATATATATATATATATATATATATATATATATATATACAGCATTTTTATGTACTATTAAAAAGGACCGTATTTTTAATTTATAAATAATAATGGAAGTTGTTCATATTATTTATAATTTGGTGAGAATATTGGAATTTTTGTTTCAGAAAATGCTCTTTACTAAATTCAATTATTCATTGGAATTAGAAATTTTTGTATCTCATTTCTTTAAGTCATTAGTAAAGTACTATCAAATATTTTTAACTGTAACTTTAACTGTATACTGTAACTTTTAACTGTAACTGCTTACTTTATTTTATCAAAACCATTTAAATTTCTAAATATTATTTACGAATCTTTTTTTTTAAAAAAAACAAACACAATGAGATACTATTTGTATATATAATTTTTAATTTAATCACAAGTGTAAAATATAATTCATGAACAGAAAATTTAAAGAAATCTTCATTAATATACTTAAAAAATTGTAAAGAATTTATTGCATATAATGTGAGACTTCTATTTACATTTAAATACAAGCTAGCAACGATGTACCTTGCATAAGAAATAAATAAATTACGTTTAATTAAATCAATATAAATATTTTAAATCATCATAATACTGTGATATTTATAATAGTGTGAAAAGTGATTTATAGGTAAAAAATGTTTTAGAAAGATAAATACATAGTTTAAGAATATTAATGTTTAGTTATTTTCATAAAAATTATTAAATTTAGTTGAAATTTACTATATATGATATCATGTCTTATGAAAATATTCTTAAACGAAGGTACTGAATTTTAATATAACAACAGCTTTCTGGAAAATGGCTAAATAAATTGCACACATTGAAACATATAAAACATTCAAATGAATACCAGATTCTAAAAGTATTTTAATTCCCTACAGCTTACATAAAATTCTTGATATAAATAAAGAACTCTTCCATAATTAGCATAAATATTTTATTTGGAAATTTTAAGGATTTAAAGAAAAATTCTGTTTTATTTGGTGTTAGTTATAGACTCATCTTCTCTTCTTATAAATCTGCACGAAGCTTCATTAAAAGAAATTTATTGCAAGGTAATTTAATGAAGTACACATTTTTTCGTAACAAAACGCACTTCGTCAGCTCATTAAAACTTTATAGTACCAAGTATTCTGAAAAATTTCCTAAAACATTTCTCGAAAGTGTGTTGTTTTAACGACCATAGAATACTTTTTTTCCCAAACAATTAAAGAGATTATATTCTTAGAAATATATATCACCTTAACGTTCACCTTAATCTTTAAAAGTTATTTGCCTTTTAAAAAGGGATTTTAGTAGGAAATTAATTAGTGGTATACTTTAAATTAAAACATTTCCTTTATATCTGCGATTCTGTCAGTTCATTGTCTCAATTTGAATAATACTTGTGGAAATGTCAACTGAAACAAATTTAAAAAATTCAAAGAAATAGTCGTCAATAAGCTATTTTAATATATAACTATAATTATCTGATTTATATTTAGAATATAAACATTTACTGATATATTCATTTATTTCATTAGTGATTTATTATTTATAAATTTAATGGATCAAAACTCTGTATAAAGTTCTGAAAATTTTGAGTTGTATTTAATTAAATTTGATTGCTCATTGAGCGGTCTTTAGTTTGAAAATTTAAAAGGTTTTAGGAACTTGTGTTTGGCAATTTCCAATATATCAATATATATTAAGAAAACTTTAAAATTTTGAAATAAAATATTAAAAGAGTTTCTTTCTAAGAATTTTCATTTGTTTTTCGCATATTATAAAATTTTCCATGTAAAGTATGTGGATGACAAATGCTCTGCAATCTATTATGATTAAATACTTTCATGCCAAGTAAACATACTTATAAGCAATAGTTAAATAAATAAAGAAAAATAAGTAATTAAGAATAAATATTTGTTAAAAAAATATCCTAAAAGTATATTTAAATATTTTTCAGTTTTTTTCTATTTTTCATTTTTATTCAGAGGACTTTTTAATAATACATATTTGATTTTGATGATCAAATGAAATGCCATGATTTATTGTATTGGAAGCCAAAGTGTAATTGGCCCAGCTACCCACTTGGCATAATATTTAAAAATTTCTTAATAATATGTGTAAATAATATTACATAAGAACATCTGAAGAATGATAAGAACGATACATATTTTCAAAAAATAATTATATATAATTTAAAACATATAATTAAAATGTAATTAATAATATAAAAAATATAATATATATAATTAAAAAATATAATTTGCTTAAAAACATATTGGAAACATCGTTTTAATATATATCATTAAAGAAAGTAATGCAAAGAGTATATATTCCCTATTTATATATATAAATAAATATAACTTGCATTCTAGGATAATATTAACTTAACATGGGTTGGAATTTTTGTTTATTTCAAATAAAGTTTAATTTAAAAATTTCAAGAGAAAACTACAATAAGGATTTTATGTAAATAATAAACCTTATTAAAATATTCATTTCAGTAAAAATGTGCCAAAAAAATGGTCTACATTATAAAATAAAATATTACGGTAGACCTAAAAAATAATATTTTAAAATATATGTAAAATAAATTAACCATTTATAATTTTAGCTAATAAGATATTGCTTGTGATTAAAAAAGAAAGAAAATAGCTTATAATTTTAAACAACAAAATGAAAGTTAGTTTATAAGATAGTATAAAGAAAAATTCTGGTTTCAGAAATCAAATGAATTTTTCAATTTAATCTTATTTGTATGAATTGTTTAGTTTGTTAATTCAAAAGTTAATTGATAAATAATAAATATTGCTTAAGCAATACCTGATTTAACAATTCCATATCTTTAAATAAAATAAGTCTTAAATTATTAATATCGCACATTTCATTCAAATATAATCTTAAGGATCTTCTCAATAAACTTCTAAACCAGTTTACATTACCTTTTTTATTGAAATTCTATCGAAAATCTCAGTGTGAGATAATCTATATCTGAAACACAAAATAATTATGATAAACATTTCATTCTCTATCCCTATGGGTATATTTATTTATGTGAAGGATAAAAGTTTTGTATTTTATTTTAAATTACAAAATTAAACATTTCATTAAGGGGTTCATTCAGTTTTAATAATATTTTTTTTTGTCTTGTAACAGATAGGCTAACAATATGGGGTGGCTGCTCCTCTTTTTCCTACTGAACCATGTTTGGTGTGGAGTCCGACTCCTTCAGTACACACATGCCATAAGGCCCCGTTTATAAGGTAGGCACACCTCATTCATACACGAGACAAAGGCAGAACAGATAGAGGCAGAATGTACATTCGATCCGGCCGATCCGGGATTCGAACCCAGGACCTCCCTATCCGTCAATAATCATTAAATTTTTTACAATACGTTTTATAAATATATGTATTAACACTTCGTTTCTTCTAACTATTAAAACTTTTATGCAAAATTAGAAGTAAAATTTAATAAAGATCATTTTTTAAAATAATTTAATGTCTAAAAATATGGTTATGTTTTCACAAGAACTTTTTGACCAACCAACAGAAATTCATTTCAATAAATTACAGTATGTTTTAACAGAATGTTCAGTTAATTGTTGTGTAATAAGTTTTCATGACTCTTTGAATAAAAATATAAAATTTTTCGTTGTGTACAAATTACTACAAAAACTATTAATAAAAACTTACTGTCGGAAACAAATTATTTTTAAAAACATTTTGAAATTAATATTTATAAATTTAATGTATGACTAAAATTTGCAAAAATTATTTTTTTTAAATAATATAATATATATAAATAGCAAATAAATTAGAATTTTTAAGGAGTATTAATAATGTTGGAAAATGTTACTGCATTCTTATTTCTATTGTGTGACAAACATTTTGTTTAAAATCTACAAAATAAATTTCATTCACCTTAAATTAATTTTGGGTGGTATTTTTGAATAAAAAATATATTGAAATAAGAATTTATCCAGAATTAATGAACTATGAAAATTTTTTCTTCAATGATAAATAAGTTTGATGAAATATTCCTTTGTTGATTTCAAATTAACTTAAACTTCACGGAATTTTGAATCTCTTAAGTCATTGTATTCATTTTTTTATTTTCTACTTAATGTGTAAGTTTGAATTCTTAATATTTTATCTCAACACATGAATTAAATATACTACACTTTAAAAATTTTTAATTAAAATTTAAGAGGATCTTTTTAAGAAATAGGTTTTGGAGAAAACTAATTAAAAGGCGAACAATAGTTTGAGACTTTATTTGTATCATTAACAATAGACACGTGGCAAAAACTTTTAATAAAGTTAATTTAAATGTTTTATTCTTAAGAGGAAAATATGAATTCATTATCTATAAGTTATTTAGAAATATTTCATCTTCTAAAGTTTCCGTAATTAAATATTTTTTGATTAAATGTACATAAACATTTTTAAAATTTAGGAATAATAAAATTTTAGAAGTGAAATATGCATTATCATTTTATTGAAAATATTTTAACTAACATTATTTTAGTACAATAAAATTAAAATATAATGAAAATTGTGCACATATAATTTCCTTATACGAAATGTATAAATGATTGCAATAATTTTACCCAATATTTCCATGTACTTTTATAGTAAAAATACTTTTCTAGAAAGGTTGCTTGAGATTAAACAACTAAACATAAATATTTTTAAAATAAAAACTTGATGAAATATCTTGAATTTTAGAAATATTTTTTAAAATATTTGCTATAATATATCACTATAAATATATTCAAGTCAATTAAAATTTGTAACTTTTATGAGATATTTTAATTTTACCAAAATTCCAACTTCATTTTGCACCATACAATTTTTTTAAATAACCATTTATAATAAAGAGGCATAAAAGATGTCTTAAAAGATGAAATTTAATCACTAAAATTTAAGGTAATATTTAAATTATATCAAACATTTATTCTAAGTAATTTTTTTGTTTTGTACAAAAATATTTTGTTGTATCTATTCTATTTTTATTAAATCAATAAACTCTAACATTTATGTTTAAAATTTCACGAAATTTTCTGTTCTATAAACTCTCACATAAAATATTTAATTATGTAAAAATATGTTTACATATATATTGTACTAACTTCATTTTTCATTAAGCCTTTTAATTCGTTTAAAAGTACTTTTTACCGTAATGTTTTTTTTATAGTAAAGAATCATTATATCATTATTTTAACTTATATTAACGTATATGTATCTATTATATTATATTATATTATATATATATATATATATATATATATATATATATATATATATATATATATATATATATATATATATATATATATATATATATATATATATATATATATATATATATATATAATATTTTACTTATGTTTTCAAAAATGTCAACATGATTCAATTTAGCAAAAATAAAAAAAAACATTGTTACTTCCTGTAAAAATAATACGAAAAATAATCAAAATGACCAACATACTAAAAACAGTTTAGTATTTTTAATTGGATTCTTAGTCATATCACAACGTTAAATCTAAAGATATAATTAATTATTCTCATAGGATTTTGTTAATATAAGATTCAAATAAAAATTGTTCAATCGTTTTATCTAACAACCAGTGAAAAGAAATTTTTTAAATTTAGTTCACGCCACTTTCGAGGCTTATGATTTTTAAGATATTAATTCTGGAATATTTTATTTAAATTATTCTTATGATATATTAAATAATACATTAATTAGTATTTTTGTCAAACTAGTTATTATTATCTAGATCATTCAAGTGCCTAGAAGAGATATGAATTTTTTTCAACATAAAAATTGAGGATTGAATTTAAATGAGATTGAGTGAGTTTAAATGAATTTTTTAAGAATTTTTAATTTTTATAATACATTGGTCTGATTTTTATATTTAATAAAACTACCTTAGTAACAAATATCAAAAAGATTTAAAATGTAAGTTAAGCTGGGAAGCAACAGAGAGATGTCAAACAGACAAACTCTTTCTTTAATAACTTTCAAGTGAAATTTATGAGTTTATTTATGAATAACAGCTGCTCCCAAAGCTCAAATTTCTTGTATATTGGAAACATTCAGGAAATCCAGTGCCTATAAGTTTGAAAAATTGGCAAAATATTTAGTAGTAAGAGGAAAATAGTGCGGAATAAAATTCTAAATTAATAAAGCTTTACTTTTTTGGTCATGGACAAAAATAAATTACAAAATGAGAAATTTAAACTACATGATGCACCATTTTAAATATTTTTTATGAAATCTTCCATTAAATATTTAATTATATATTTTTACTTTTAACAACTAATTTTATTTGTCCTAAATTTAACTTATTCAAGAATGTTAAGACCTGTATTGTTGGCTGTTACTCAAAATTCAAATGTTTTTACATGTGTCTATATATTAAATATAATTTTTCTTAAGCGTCAAATGAGTTTACAAATTCATTTTTTTATAAAAAAAAATATGAGTCGTTATAAATCACTAAAGTTTATATAAATTTTGTAAATATCTAATATTTTTTTATTCATCAAATAATTTTAAAATCAGATATTATGCAGACCTGATATGTTTAAGTAATTCCGCAAATTTTATTATTTCCAAAAGATATATTTAAAAACTATTTTAATAGGTAATATTATCCTTCATTGTTTCAAATAAGTTAATTTTTAATTTAAAATCCTGCTTCTCTCTTATAATGAATATAGATTTTACTACGAATTATTATTACTAAGAAAATAATTAATGCACTATGATATATACTAAAATGCATAACATAATTTTGAAATATTTCTAATGATGAAAGAAATATAGTATGTAACACCTTAATTAAAAATATAATACCATTTAAAATTAAATGTGTTTTCAAATTAAAATGCATATTTGGTAAATTAATATAATTATCTCAAGTAATTTAATTGTTATAAATTATTTTCTGTATTGAGTTGAAATACAGTGACAGCAAAAATTTAAGGACCAAAGGATATTAAACCAACTAAATACAACTTTTGTAAATGTTTAGAATGTGCAAGTACTTTATTCTGTGTACTGTCGTGTAACTGTATTTACTTATTTACGCAATAATTAATACTACGAACTCCAAAACAAAATATATTTTCAAAGAAAATTTGAAATCTTACATTTACTTTTTTTAAAGAGTAACAGGAAATGGATTTCTAAAATATACATGAATAGTGCTTTATTAAAAATCAAGCACAATTCGGTTCTCAATTTTAATTGTTTTTCTTTATTTATTTATTGAGAAAATAAGATCAGGTAATTTTAATAAATAAAAAAATTAAACTAAAATTAAATAATAACTTTTAATTTGTCAGAGAAATCAATAAATTTCAACCTAACCAAGCAAAGACAACATTTTCAATTAGAGTTAATATCAAAATTTAGGAGATAATTATCACTTCCATGCAATTCTTTGACAGAGTCAGTACCGAAATTGTCCTCTCTATGCCATTTAATTTTACAGTTTGCAAACTAAGTTGCCATTTCTGATAAGAAATTGTGCTTAAATTGATAAATTAGGCTTGAGTTTAAAAATTAACAATAGAAAAAAAGTAAACAAAAAATAAACAGAAACTTAGTTTTACTTAATTAAAAAGAATTTTACAGTTATGCTTCAAATCTGATGAGACCTGTTTTCGTTATATGTTTACTTAAATATAATACAAAATGAAGTATTATTGTATTTCTATTTTAACACAATATAATAATTTAAGAAAGGATTCATTTGTACACAGCCTTAGAATCTAAGATATAATTGTGATATATTGTGATATATGTGATATTGTGATATAAGATATAATTGTGATATATGGTATTTTATTTTTTCAACATTTTTACGGTTTGAACAACAGTCAAGGGAGGTAACAGAGAAAGAAAGGATAAAAAAAACAGGTTTTCTCTAGAAAATTCAAATATTCTTTTTATTTATATTCTATTGGTTGAGCTTGTTGTTCAGAATACAGATTTTAAATGTCAAGCCCTTGTGCACTTTTCTATCATGGTAAAAAACGTGGAAACTTAAAACGTTTTTCATGTTTTCTCATATGATATTTTTACTATTGATTTTTTAATCGAAATTATATTACCTTAATATAATAATCACTTCAATACTTGCAGCTCCATTGTTTAGTAACAAAGTCATTGCATAAAATTTGCTAATTGGAAATTTTGTATGACATTGAAACAATAAAAAATTTAATTTAAATGGGAAGATCCATCTTTATACATTATTATTGATACGTTGTGTTAAATTATACTTTTATTATGATTAGATACTTTTTAGATTGAATACAGGTAGAGAAATTATTTGAAATGGTATTTTTTATATATATTAAACATCTAACTCTGAAAGAAAGCCTTAATAATTTGATAAATGGTTAATGTAATAGCATAAAATCAATGTGACATTTTCAAAACTTTTAATGATGCATGCAATTAATATTTGTAGGTTTGCTTGTAATTATTGAAAATATTTTAATAATTATCCTTGTAAAAGAATGCAATTTTTAAATAATAACAGTGAATAATATTGCCATTTTAAATTTCATATATTAATGGGAACTCTTGTTAATATTTCAACGAAACTCAAATACATTTTAAGGAATCTTATGATACCCTATATTTGTACCAAAGTCTGTTTCGTCATTTAAAACTTATGAGGCCCCCTCTGGTCAAAATAAATTATTCGGCTTTATTAATTCAAATATTAAATTGAACGCTCAGGATTTGTAAAAAACTTAGATACATCTAGAACAAAATCAAAATAATATATTACTAAATTTACTTTATAAAAATAAAATATAATATTATGTAATGAAATAAAGTATGGTGGAGAAAATAAAACAAATAGTTTCTCTGAAAAACTGAGGACAGTTTATAATATAAATGGTAGCATAAATCTGGCTTATTTTAAGGAAAAAGAATTTTATGGCCATTAAAAATACTTTCTCAATTGCGCCTGAAAATGTCGTCTCAGTTTCGCTACTACTAAACACTAATGAGGTAACGAAATATTATTTTTTTACCTAGAAAGTGTAATATTTATGAAATTACTTTGAAATGAAGTCCTTTTAATGAACTGCCATGGAGTTTATGAACAACAAAACCGTCAAAAATAAGCTTTAAGTAGAATTGTGATATGATTATTTTTTTTTCTACTGAAAAGTTTGAAACTCTACGAAGGTAAATTATTTTCACAAATTTTAAAGGATTTCTTTGTACTAAATTGATAATTAAAAGTTACATTACACTTTTTACGAAAATAAATTTAATCTCATGAGAGTGTGCACTTTAATATATTATTATTAATGTGGTGAATTAACACATTCTGGGTATGAGGTGTGAAAAATGATTTTCAAATGAAAATGTTTTTATTATTACTCTGTTTATTAATTTATTACAATTTTAAGATTTCATAAAATTCACAGTTTTAAAACCAATGTCATACTTATTAATTTTAACTAAACAATCTGAGAAATAATTTTTCATAATTAATAAATTAGAGGAAAGACAAATAAAGCGATTTTTAGGTATGAAAATTTTGTGAATATGAAATAAGAAAATTCATATAACTATACTAATTATTTAGAAAATAGTTAGGAATATGGTTTTACATAATCTATAATTATTTAAGTTATTGATTCATTTCAGCATAAAAAATGAAAGGTGTTAAATTAATTTATGATAAATTAAAGAATGATTCTTTTAAAGAGATTCAAAAATAAGGTGACTTGAATTAAAGGTGTTTTTGTGTTAAAATACTTAAAATTAAATCAATACTATATGCATTGATTTTATTTTGAAAAAATCTCTGTGTGCTTGTCTCTTATTGTGGCGAGAAAATGATCAAATTTTCTAGTTTTTTATTTTACAATAAGTTGTAAAAAACTCCACTAAGTTAGCACAAAGGAAACTTACATAAAGAGTAAAAATATTTTTTGAAATATCTATTGAAATTATAAACATTTATTGAGTTCCTTCATACAAAGATCTTTTAGCAGTGTTAGACATGACATTATCATGATACAATGCCTAATAATAACACATTTCATGAGAAAAAAATCATTTGCTATGTTTTAAGAATGAATGTTTGTACTACTTTTGTTTCTAATTTAAAAATGTATTTCAATATATTAAATGGGCTTAGAATTTCATCCACATTTTTTTATTAATGATTCAAATGATTAAAAATATATTAAAATTATGATAAATAGCAAAACAATCCTTTAATTATATTATTAAAAATTTAATTTTTATGAATGAAGTTTCGGAAAAATTAAAAGATGAATTCAAAGTGCTTAGTATTTTTGATTTACTTAAGAAATATAAAAGTAACATAGGTAAAAATAAACCTGAAAGTGTTATGGATACAATGGAGGCAGGAAATCTCAGAACTTTTGCGAAGTGATCATGGATTTCACAGTATCTTCTTCTATGAAGTGACAATCTTTGAAGGTACTGGATTCATTTCTTTATGCATTGAAGGTATATATCGTCCATTAGAGCCACTATTTCATGTATTGTCTTTAGCGTCAAAGCATAATCAATGCTTATGCACTGGTAACAAGTTTCAGTTACAAAGATCGTCACAGTCAGGCAAAATATGGCGTTTTGTGATTAATCATCTTAGGTTTATTTGCACATGCTAATTGCTTAGAGATATGGAAATACCCTACGGAATATTGCAATTTTATCCATTTTTCCACTAGATATATCCTTTATAATTGATGAATAAATTTGGAGATCAAAAGAAAATGACATCTGACACTCTCTCATTATGGCATGACATCTGACACTCTCTCATTATGGCATGACATCTGACACTCTCTCATTATGGCATGACATCTGATACTCTCTCATTATGGCATGACATCTGACTCTCTCTCATTATGGCATGACATCTGACACTCTCTCATTATGGCATGACATCTGACACTCTCTCATTATGGCATGACATCTGACGTTCTCTCATTATGGCATGACATCTAACACTCTCTCATTATGAAACGTCAATGAGGCTGCGTTATGTTGATGAAACACTTTGTAATTACGAACACGTTTCCTATTTGTTTTCCTGGGTACATTTTTCAGCAAGGCAATATATGCAGCAAGCAAATTGATTTCTCAAGGTGTCTTACTTCATGTTCAAATATTTCTTTGCCAAACTAGTTTCCTGACAAGTAACCTATAGAACATTATGCAATATAATTATATATTAACATAATTCAACATACCATTTTGAAATGCTAGATGCTCTCTTATCTAGCATTTCAAACTGGTATGTTGGATGGAGTATTATGGATGGTTTAAAGTTGGTTTTGAGTTGAAGGGCCATCTGCTTCAACACATCAGACTCCTCATATCTCGTCAACTGAAATCCGAATCATAATTTAGCCGCTACTTGTCCTACAATCTCTTAATATTTTACTTATATTAAACACACAGTTATTGTTTAATTTTCTTAACATTTGGGGAAAAAAAGTGTTTTTTTAATTTATGTTTAATTGTACATTATGTTTCCTTTCAATAAATTTCTCAACTTAGTATGAAATTCCCAATGTTTTAATACCTATGAAAGAACTTAATGAATAGCTTAAGAACATTGGAACAACAGAAGAGTTATTTTGTGCTTTAAGGGGTAATAATATTTCATTTAAGTTAAATTAAGTGAATCAGTCATTTAATTAACGAAATTAAAATTTTGAAGCACTTCGTAAAATCCGTTATTCAAAATATTATGGGTTTGAACAAATCCTGGAAATATGAATGATCTGCGTCATTGGCTTTCTATTCAATCCTATTCAATCTTGTTTCTTTTTGAATATTTCTTTGCCTCGATGTGTGGGAAAGATTCGCGATTTTTTTTTACTGAGGAACATTGATTAAAATATATGGCTATCAAATATCACCATTGAAGATAAAGGAAACTGGTTATTTAAATTTCATTACACGTTTTAATTGTTAGGACATTTTCTGAACATTAAAATAAATATTTTATGGTTTTTATAGGTTTAACTTAGGAAATATATTAATTCTGGAAAAAGCTTGATTGGGAATCGTTATATTTCAAAAGTACTTGCATAAATGGATTTAATGATAATTTAATAATTTAAATAATTATTAATGTCTAACATGAGCTAGAATTGTTTTGAGTTTTTTGCTTTATCTCTACTCCTAAAATATAACTCAATATTTTCATTAATTTTAAATGTTTATTTTTATTTATAAAAAAAAGCTGAATTATGTTTTTGGTATTATTTTTGTTTCACAATTGAGCCTCATTTTTAACATTTTTATCCTAAGATACATTTTGTATCATATAGAATGCATAAGATCAGCTCTACTAATTCTAGACTATATTTTAGGAGCTTGTTATGACAATATTTCAAGTACCTAGAAATGAAAGTATTCGAATATAGTACAAAGTTGAACATTTTGGCAACGCCAAAAATTTTGGATACCTAATTTTATACCAAGTAACTTAGTCTGTCGTAGTCTACGACTTTAAAATCAATTTAAAAATATGTAAAAAAGCACATTCATTAAATGTTTCAAGATTATTAAATATTCGTTATTTTTTCCAACAGTACAATGAATAAAATAGAGAAAAAAAGGGAAACTATATATATATAATGCTTACGAAAAAGACAATTTTCTCTTTAATCGAAAATTAAAACCTCTTCTCGAGCATCAACTTCTTCTTAATAAATCAGAATTATTATATAGAAACTCTCTTCTTTCGTAAAAAATGCATCAACTTTTATCTAAAAAAATTGACATCTGTATAAACGCACCTGTGTCTGACAAGCTCTCAAATTTGTCTTCTTTTCGTCATCAGCAAAAAAGAAAAGACACATTTTGGAGAGATTTCAAAAGGAAGAGTAAGTTATTTTTTTGACAATATTAGTTTATTGGTATTTCGTTTCTTTAACTTATAGTCGATAATATTTTTTCCCATTTCGCTTTTGCGGAAAAAAACTATTTCAAAGAGCCGATAGAAACAGTTTGTTGAATGTTTCAAGACGTAGAATGATGTAAAAGGCGTTTGTGTGTTAAAATGCCGAAAGGTTCCTAACTTCAAAAGAAGATGAAAAGAAACAAAAACGAAAAAAATTGCAGAAATTTTAAGTTAATGAAGCTCCTTTCCTGCTTTGTTGAATTTCTGAAAAGAAATTTGATCAGAATTGTTAGAAATCTGCTATTTCTTAGAACTATTGTATTAGAAATAAGTTTATATCGATTTATGATTTCCTCTATATCTCAAAAAATAAACATTTTTTATCTTTTAATTTATACCAAGTCAAGCAACTTTCGTTAAGATTAGTGTTAAGTTTATTCGAGAAATTTTGAACATTGCATTTTTATTACGTATTCTAAAAATTAGATTTTTTCCAATGTGTATGATAAAATATAATATCTGGAAAATCATTAAAAACTCTTTAAATAAATGTGACGAAATTATCTTATTTTGAGAAAAATTAGCAAAAAATGTTTAAATTTAATTGTGATTATTCTAAAATTATTTAGATAAATAAAAACAAAATAATTATGAAATTTAAAAGCAAATTGCAAGAATTTGGAAAATATTTAAATAAAAGAAACACGAAAGTAATAGAAAAATGTTAAGTGACTACTTTGTAACTATTAATAAAACTGTAACTACTTTTGATAGCACTAAGTGAAAAATAAGAATTTCTGACTCGCTTAAATGAACATTTTTATTTAATTGCTATTTTAATAGTTATACTAAAAATAATAAAGTAAATCCTTAAAATTATGAATTGCTCTAATGTATATAGTTATTTTGAAAATAAATGAATTTTTTTTTCAAAAGTTCATGAAATGAAGAAATACTTTATTTATAATTATTTATTTTATATTAAGAAGTTTTAATTTTTCTAATTTCTATTATCATGACAAAAAAATAATATGTCTTATATTAATTTGTCCTAATTTAGATTTTCTATTATTCTAAGAATACTGTAATTTAATTCGTTCAAGCAAACTATCATCGAACGAATCTATTTCCATTAATATTAAATTCAATTGTTTCCCAAAATAAAAAAATTTTTGCTAAAACTTATTCATATTTTTATAATATATATATATATATATATATATATATATATATATATATATATATATATATACACGAGGGTTACTCTGAAATTTTTGAGATACGCGCAGACGAGAATTTAACAAATAAAAATAACGGTTTAATTTTAAAATACAAAGTATTTTAACACAGAAGACGATTTTTTACTGACTTACTTCAACTTATTTAGCGTAGAATAACTTTTAGAAGAGAAAATTGAATTGAAGCAAGAACATTTTCGCGCTATGATTTTCTCGATTTTAAAGCAGGATTAAATCAAGAAGAATGCGTTCAACGGTTGCAATTAGCATTTGGTGATGAATCTCCAGCTCGTGCTACTGTATTCAGATGGCTTAGAGAATTTAGAAGAGGTCCAATTTTCTTCAGGATGAAGAACACACAGGAAGGCCGCTGTCGACAGTGATCCCAGATAATGTGTCTGCCATACGAAAATATTAATGAATGATAATCGCCGTACGTATCAAATGATACAGAAATAACTTAAGATTGGATCCGAAGCCAAACACAAAATCATTCATTAAGAATTACATATGTAGAAAAGTAGTTTGCCGTTGGGTTCTCCATAATCTAATTAAGCACCAAAAAGAGGAGCATGTCAGAATCAGTAAATAACCTCTTAAATTGCTTAATGATGGTGGCCACCGCATTATTTCTAAAATTGAAATAGGTGATGAAACGTACATACCGTTTTTTGATGTTCCAACACGACAAGAAAGCAAAGTATGGGTCTTTGAAGATGATCCCACGCCGACCATGGTGAAAAAACAACGCGCACTGAAAAAAGTGATGCATGCCCTTTTCTTCAGAAGTACGTGATTGGTCAAAGCCATCAAGTTGGAAGGACAGAAGACAGTAACAGCAAATTGATATACCACTAAATGTCTTCCAGAAATTCTACAAAAACTGAATGTTAGGGGATTAATGCTTCACAATGACAATGCATCTTCATATACAGCCGGAGTAGCAGTTGAGTTTCTAAAACAAAAACAAATTAAAATGATCGAAGATCCGCCGTATTCACCTGATCTAACTATGTGTGACTTTTGGTTATTCTTTAATCTAAAAAATAACTTAATTTATGTGGACGTCGTTTTCATTCAGAGGAAGAGATTGATGTGGCTATAAATGCATTTTTTTTCATCTATTCCAAGAAATGAATGGCTTGAGGCATTTAATCTGTGGAAAATTCGTCTACAAAAGTGCATTGATGCTGAAGGAGACTATTTTGAACAACCCTAAAATTTTGTTAAGTATAACTTTAAGAACCTAGCTTTATCTCAAAAATTTCAGTGACCCTCGTATATATATATATATATATATATATATATATATATATATATATATATATATATATATATATATATATATATATATATATATATATATATATATTGCACAGGTACCTGTGAATGGATGAGTAGAAACTCATAATGAAAATTTGCAAGCTAATATATGTGAATAAGAAAATGAGTTATTAAGGCAGGGAACTTTCTCCTCAGGTTATGGAGGAAAATCAAAATTTGAATACGTCAAAATCAGTTGAAATGTGGAAACAACAGAAATGTTTCTTGTAAGAATTGGTTTGATGAATAAAAAAAGAAGTCAAATCGACTAAATTCTGAAGTCAGTGACTTTGAAGTCAAACTTTCTAAGTTGATTTATTAGTAACAGCTGCGCCTGATGCGAAGAATCCCCTCAAATATTGGAAGCCGTCCATCATTGAAGCCGCACGCTATTTTGAGAAGCAAATAAAAAAGTGGAATAACAATGAAGATGTATAATATGGAGGGCGAATTTTATGTCGAAAACTTACTGTTTAAAGCATACGTCTAGAAAATATTGGCTTAAAAAAAGTAAAAATATTAAGTATACATCAAATTATAGATTCAATATTTCTGCTTCAGATACCTTCCTTTAAATACACGAGTGTGATTTTAATATTTTCCTCCACTGACAGCACGTAAGTTGCAAGAATATTGGAGTTTATATTTTGGAAGTCGCTTTTGGAAGAAAAGCTATAAATATGGAATTTTTACTGACTTTGGAACATACATGGCTCTTAAATGTTAAATTTATGTGAAAAAAAAATCACGCAAAACAACTAGATATCTGATTATATATGTTAAAGTTTTTATTTATCATTTTATTTCCTTATTATGTTTATTAATTAGTTTACAGATGATAGCAATATTCTATTAACTAAGTGATTTATATGTGAATGAAGAACATGAAGATTTATGTTTATTTCAGTGCATGAAAAAATAACGTGAACTCTTATAGCTTCATCTAGCACTTTATTTAAAATAGACTACATCTTTCTTTTACAATGTAATTTTTATTTATAATGCAGTGCATTTCATAAATCATATCGAGGAAAGGCTTATGAAAGACTGTAATAATATAATGTCTAAAAGTTAAAGTGTAAGCGTTTCCATGTACTTTTATCATGAATATTAGTATTCAAAAATATTTTATAGCAAATTTTAACATGGGAATATAAATTAGTGAAAATTCTATATTTGGATTAATTTCTGTAATTTGGTATTATCAGAACATTGAAGCATGAGATCTTAAATATCTTTACGTAAGATATGTATACTAAGCGGTTGCTAAAATGATTCTTATAATATATTTCATACTCTACAATTCAGATAAAATTTCTGAATTTTTTTCTCTCAAATTTAAAAACATTTAGAAATTTTAGTATGGATTTTTTTTTCTTATTTTTGTGATCGTATTGATTTTATAGTATTATTATCATTCCGTTTGATGTAATATCGAATATTTTTCAACGCAAATTTATGTAATTTTATTTAATATTTCAATTAATAATACATAAAAATTTAAATATCTCAATTTTAAAGTGGCATTTCTTTTCTTAATTTTATTATAAGCATTTTTAATTTGGATGTAGATTTTTTCTTAAAAGATCAGAGACCACACACACAAGAATGTAAAAACTAAAATGGATATTAATGTAAAATCTGAAAAAAGGACAAAAAATTATAAAATTTTATAATTAGCTACTACATGCAAATAGGTTTGTTTCACTCTTTTTTAATGAATTGAATATCCATTTTCTAAAATTTGTTTTAAACGTATTCATACTTTCGATCCAGACATATAACAAATCACCTGTATAGACTTCAAAAGTACAACTGATATTTTCAAAAATCAAGATCCAAATTTCAAATTATAAAAAACAGCTTACAAAGCATGATTTTTTATAAACTTTATATAAATTAAAAATTTATGTTCATAAAGCATAATATTATGAATTTCATAAAAATGTCACTCCTACTTAGAAAATCTATTACGAGAAAAAGAGGTTGCATTGACATTAGTTTTATTAATAGAATTTAGAATACATTAACAACTTTTAGCAAATGTTTCCAACCGTTTATTTTTATTAATTAGATAGTTCAAATCTTCTGTAAAATTGTTTTTATGTTCTGAAATAAAAAATTTTTCACTATGTGCACCACAAGTAATATGGGTCTTTTAAAATTAAGTACACATGTGCTAGCAATCAGATATTTATGCGCATGCATTTTTTTATGCAGTGTGCTATTTTGAAACACTATACTTATATTATGTTTTATAATTATATAAATAAGAGAAAACGAAAGCACATCATCAGAAATATATAGAAAGCTTCTATATTATTATAATTTGAATAAATATATATATTTTAAAGTAAATAATGTTCTTATCAGAGAGATTCAATAATTTATTTTTATCGAAATGTAACATTTCTACTTCTAAAATATTTAGAAAAAATTGTGTATAACTTACCTTGAGAAATGAATTTTCGTCAAGATATTGTTGCAGATATTGTGAAAGTCACAGCACCGTCGAGTTAAAAACATCATTCAGAATCAAAAAGACTTGTGCCAAAGTTGTTATCTTTAAAGCTTTCGTAACTTCTTTTAAGGTATAGCATCATTCATCAAATCTTAATTTTAAAAATGGTAATAATTTTGTGCTATACTGTAATTATTAATATCATTCCAATCATGCAAAACAATGTTTAACAATACAAAGTCTTGACTTATCATAGAATGTTATGCCTCTTCAGTAAAATAAAATGACTTCAGTTACATAATTTGTAAAAAAAAACCAAAATACCTTGAATATAATTCAAATAAGGTGATGATAACTGTGATAACAAAGGTCAAAGTAAAGGATAGTGTGCATAATACGTAAATTTTGTTCAAAATTCAACACTGAGATGTGTGAAAATTTAAAGAAGTGTTGCACACCTGTTGCATGTATGAATATTTGTCAGCGGATCATCATGTTCTCATATAGTTTTCTAGATTCGTAATTTTATCTGAGGCTTCATGTTTCCCTCGTCACCGATATTCACATTACGCCCGTAAATAATCTTAAGTTAAAATTCAACTGAATTATTATATCTCAAATGGCTTGTCCTTTTCTCTCTCTCTCTCTGTCCGGCAGCTTGTCCTTATCTGGACCTT
The DNA here is from genome assembly GCA_030067965.1 of Latrodectus elegans. Lineage (NCBI taxonomy): Eukaryota > Metazoa > Arthropoda > Arachnida > Araneae > Theridiidae > Latrodectus > Latrodectus elegans. The sequence goes on along the minus strand of CM057822.1, from coordinate 31,960,416 downwards.
GCGCCATAAAAACCACAACCAACCAACCAACTCTCTCTTTTTAAAAGCATACTCTCAAATTCATTTAAATCTTTCTCAAATTAATTTATAACTAATATGTGTGAAGTGCAAGAACCGATTGCGAAAGTTTTCCTAAACACCAATAGCCTGATAGATTATACTCTTTAGTTGAAGGCCTCCATTATATGCAATTGCATAATTAGTAGTTTTTCACACATTTCACCTTATTTTAACCAAGCATATTTGTTTTATTTGTACAATATTAATATTGCTATGCGTAGCACATTTAGTATACGTAAAGTATAGCCAAATATTAATTAAAATTTGTAACAGTATAGTACATGTGTTATGAAAAGTTGTAGTTATAAAGCTCAAGATGGAATAGTAGTAAAATACAACGTTATTAATCGTAAATTCATAGGTTTGATCTCAGCCACTTTTGAAAACGAGAAAGGGATGTTGCACTCCCAATTTTAGCATGCATATTTTGTATAGATGATTGGAAGCTTTCCTTATTTGCAAAGCCTGTATACTTAGTCATAAACTTCTTACATTTACTGCCGAAATTGTCAAAAAATTATATACATATGAATACAATATCAAACTTTAATTTTACACTTAAAATATTTTAAAAACTCCACACACACAAGCATATATACATATATAAATGTTATGCCAATACTTACGATTTAGAACAATCTGTAAATCAAATATAAAATCTAATCCATATGCGGAGATATGCATAATATCCTCTATATTAATATTATAATATGTAATATTTAGAAACAGGTACAACTTATATTTCAGTTGTATCCGTAATGTAGCAATTTGAATCATGAATTTATGCATGCATTTTCGAATACTATTCATAGGATATTATCGTAATTTAAACGCAGTACACTTATTATATCATCCGTATCCCAATAATATTCAGAATTACATTTCTACTTGAATATAATTGTAAGTGCTTATGTATATTTGAATTAATACAAAACCACACACTTACCATGTAATTTCTTAAATATATGTTCAGAATATCATATAATATTAAATTTAGTGCTTATTTAATTACATTTTCATCGTTCTATTATTGTAAACTCCATTGAATTCGAAATAAAATTTTAATATTTATCAGTTAATATATATATATATATATATATATATATATATATATATATATATATATATATATATATATATATATATATATATATATATATATATATATATATATATATATATATATATATATATATATATATATTAAATAACTCATTAACTGATTTATTTAGTTCATATTTTCAGAGCATATTATATTAATGTAAATAATTTTTGTATAAAATTAAGAAATGTTAAATTGAACAGAAACAAAATTACTATGTGGAATTTGAGTTAAATTTCAATTTTAAAAATTGGTAAATAGTTTTAATTTAATATTAACTTATAATAATAAGTACATTAACAAATACATATTGCACAGGACAAAATTATACTTATAATATTTTTATTCACAAAATTATACTTTAAGCAAATTTAGGTATTTTAACATAATACATTTATATCTAAATGTATCTAAGCTTTAAGAAATTATTATCCAAATTTAAAAATTTTCCATCATATGTTGAGAAATATTTGTTAAGTTATATTCTAATGTGTATTATTTATTGGATGATTAAAGATTTGTTATTTACCATTTATATTTAAATGTTGTAGAAACAACTTAAAAGACATAATAATAAATATATTTATTATTTTGTATTATAGTATTTGTATTATAATCTGGCAACTAGAAACAAGGTGATCCTTGTATGGGTGCCAGGGCACAAAATATATATATACATATATAACAACAATAAGAAGATTTCCAAATTTTTTACTGATTAATCCATTTATAAATTAAGTGATTAGTATTTTTATTAAATTCCTTAAATCTTTATACATCATTATTGGAAATGCGAAAATATTACACTGATAGCAGGAAAAATGATTCATTAAACTTAGACGATTCTCTTAATCTAATTTACAATATAAACTTTATGTTTAATTTAAAAATATTTCTCATCAATTTTTACAAATTTATAATTGCTTCGTGATTCGCATTTCCTTAAAATTTAGTTAAAAGATTTACAAATAATGCATATTGTGTGTTTTAATCTTTAGTTTATTTTGTAATAATAAATCCTGTAAAATTAGCAATATTCTAAAACTTTTAGAAAATCAGTACAATTTATTACATTCAGAAGTTTCCATGCTATAATTTTAAATTATTTCAATTTAACTTAGTCTTTTATCATTAAATATTACATTAATTTACAAATCACTAATCAACTGCCTTTCCCAAATTATTTTTACATGAGTTACTTCTGATTTTTGTTTTTCGAATATATTTATGTTCCTTAAATATATAGCTTAATCTAGCGCAAAAGAAAAAAATCACTTATAACATTTAATGTTTACATTTTAAAATGCACCACTTGAAACTAAAACTGATAAACTATGATCTAGCAGTATTTCAAATTACACATTTTTAATCATTATTAAAGATAAAAATTAATAAAAGCATCTGATTAATTCTGAATTACACAAAAATCTTTTTGTCACAAATCAAATTGGAAATTATTTTAATCTTAGATATTTTCTTATTTGAAAATATTAATGTTATAAGCAAAGCAAAGGAGAATATACTAAATATCTGTTCCAATTCATATCATTAACCTTCAAATGTTCGTATATATAGTAACTCCTGTAATGCATAAAATATTAATACAAATTGAGCTGATCTTATAAGGTAGCTCTTTCTACATAAAATATATTCTTAACTTATTACTAAGGAAATAATTACATGTATACTTCACCAGATTAAATCTATTTTTTTAACGTATCATAAATTTTTAGATATAAAGTATGCCCAAAAACTTTAGACGGAACAAGATAGGAATCCCAGATTTATTGCCAAATTAGATAGTAATACAATTAGTTAACTATCATATTTAACAATTTTATTTTTATAAATGTTGTGTCTTTTCTGATTTCGTAAGTATGTTATAACCTTATTTAAATGGATATTAATTGGAATTCTTCGATAAAAAATTTTGCCAAGTAATAAATATCCTGTAATATTACTAAGCATAACGATAAATATTGTAAACATATTTATTTTATATTCTTTTTATTCTATAATATAGTTTACATGCACTTTATCTTTCAACTAATCTATTAAGAATCTACTAACTAAGATAACATATCATATTTTTCAACTAATCTAATGCATTAAGTCGGTATTCATAAAGAAAATTTAACTGAAACTTTGTGTTGTAATTTTTAGAAAGAGTCTTAAATAATTAAAGAATATAATTTTGTTCACTGATGATAAAATTAATAAAACTTTTGTAATATTTAGCATATTTGTTGGTTCTATTCTTTTATAAGTTTTGCTGAAGTTTTCTTCAAGTGTGTGTGTTAAGTATACGTATAGCCACATAAATGGAAGAGAAGAATAAGTATACCCCATCAAAAAACTGAATATTATGAAAAACAAATGAGACGTTTCTCAATAAAATGTTAACATTTCGGTTGTTTCATTAAAAACACTTCTATTAGAAGAAAATTTCAACTTTTAAATTGATTACATTTAACTTTTAAGAGTTACTTTAATCTGTTTCTTAGTTTCTGAAATTGCAGGTTCAATTAGTTTAAGAGGCAATCTAAAACATTTCGTCACACATTTTACTGCAATAACCGAAACACTTACAAAAGTAAAATGAATTTAAACAAAATACTAACTGCACTGACATTTTCTAAAATTTATCTTATTATCAGAAATCGTACTTTTATAGGGAAATTTAATTAGATGAAAATCTTTAAGAAAAAAGAAGTTGATGAGAATTTTTTATTAAAATGTGTCAAAATCTAAAAAGTTTGTAAACTTAGAATTGTTTATTCATAAAAATTTTCAAAAATAAGTCGTACAAAATGTTTCCTCTATATGCATTTCAGTTTCGCATTAGCAGATTTAGATATTTTTTCGCTAAGAATAAACTTTTTCGAATAAAAATGTTCAGCTAATAATAATATGAATTAACAAATAACTTTTAAAAATAATCGCATGAATAACGTTAAGGTGTGAAGAAAAAATTATTTATATTCTTTTTGTTGTTTGACATTTAAACTAACATAAAAATATAGTTATATTTAATTCTTGTCCTCTATATTAGAGTATATTATAGTTAAAAGATTAGAGTTAAATTTATATGAGAAATATATATTAGAGTTGAAAGAAGCTCAATTTCGTAAATAATGTCTAATTCAAAGGTTTGTAAAAAATTATTTTGATTGGTTGTACAGCTGATGTCTCTCTGGAACATCCTTTAGATTTTCGTAAAATCACCGTGGCATGTATGTTTTCTTAATTACCAGTGCAATATAGATAGTTACTTTATTCTAAGTATTTAAGAATCAAGCTGCTTCTGAAATCCACTAAGTTAGAGATAATTTAACTCTTCTTTTCACTAATCGTATAAAATATCGTTTGTCATCTGTTTTTTACCCTTATAAAGCATCTAATGAGGTTGTGATCGCAAATCAATTTTTGATTCCCAAGTTAATTTTGGGCAACTTAAATTCCGTAGAAAGAAAACTAGAAAAGATTGTTTCCACATATTTCAATGTTAATCATTGAGATTCTTTAGGAGCAGAGTCTCAGCAGAAGGAAAGACACAAATAAAATCTTATTGTAAAAATAATTGCCAACAGATGGTCTATGGAAACCACAATGAGTCAATAAACAATTTTCTTTAAGAATCAAATGTCTAATTTAAGAAGAAGAAACAGCTGAATGAAGATGCTCTTCTTATATAGGAGGAACATAAATTCACTGTTTTACATTTTTAAGCTCAACAATCCTACTAGCAAAAAACTCAGACAACAATCTACTTGTGACTTTGTCTCAGGTTGTTAAAATTACACAAGCAGTTACAAAAAAGGCTGAAGTACATATAATCCTAATAAGTGTAAAATTGAGTTATAAGACCTAGAACACATGTACCAGCGAACACATTTGCTTGTGTAAACAACTACCTCCGTTTAATCTGGAGTTTAATAATTGGAATTGCTCAAAAAATTTTAAAAGCAATTCCCATAATACAGGATTATGTTGTCAAAATGTAGAAGTTATATGAGATTAGGAAGAACAATTTTGGTTCTGATACCAGTTTGACCTGGTGAATATTTAAAATTTTCATCGAACGCATAGCAAATAATTTATATAATTGAATTTAGATGGAATTCATATTAGAAGGTGCAGCAGTTTTTGCAAATAATTTAATTTAAGATTTTGAAATATAAACTATTAAAGAACAGCAGCTATTCTTTCATTTTGTGATTCAACCCTACGAACTTTCTATCCTATAACTGAGGGAAAAGTAAAAATTCTTTTGTGGGAAATTCACATTAGCAACTCATAAAGAGATATTTTTATTTGCAGTTGGAGTAAAGTCTTTGCTTCTCACTGGAATCACTACTCTCTTAACTTCTTTGCATCCCATAATGACTAGCACCGAAGTAGCTCAATGCAATTTTCTTTACGGTCAATTAACTTTTCCTTTCTTAACAAGAGACTAATCAGTAATTAATTTGAGATAGTATAATTTTAGTAAACATGGACAGGCGACAGTATTGTTTGGGTCTATCGATAAAGTGACGCTAATCCGTGACGTATAAAATCCTTCTTGTAGTGTGGACGTGGAGAGAAAAGATCCAGATCAGATTCGACCTCGTCACCTGTTCGAGGTTTAAAATAATGGATCAGTGAACGATTAATGTGTATTCCAAACTTGTTAATCTTCTGGTACATTCCAGGCTCACTTGCACATCTATGCATGTATATTATTTTTTAAAATTAAAAAGAGATTCTCTAACTCACAATCTTATAGATTACAGTAGTTATATTTAACAATTCGCCATAGAAATAAGTCAAATATTCATCCCACTAATTGGTACATAATAAATAAAACAAATGAATATATTTTAAATATTTTGTGCATTATTTCTTTATTTTCAATAAAGTGAAGCTAATGAACTAAATCTTATTGTAAATTAAAATAGTCACTTACTCTATTTAATAATGAATGTTCTAAGTTGCTTTCGTTAATTACATGTCAAAAGAAGTAAGCTTATCAAACCATTTATTTTAGATCTTTTGCTCAAAAAACAAATATATTACAATAATAGAGTACTAGTAATATGAAGTGGAGTTTATGCAATAGAGAATTAGAATAATTAATAAAAGAAGAATTCTTAATGAATTATTTAAAAATCACAATCCAAGTTACAAAGACATGACTTGAATTTCCACACTCACAACACTTACATTTATATGTAATAAAGATAAAATCATTAAAAATATTCTTTGAAAAAACTAATATAATCAAGGTTTTATAGAATATTCTATACAAATTTTGCAGATACCATATTCCATTTACTGTGTTTTAATTATTATAATAAATAGATTGTGTTTAAAATGTCCAAATCTTTAACTCAATAATTTAAGCGATTTTATACAGAATATGTTCTTTTTTAATTATAAGTTGATTGCTTAGAGAAATGTAATTTTAATTTCTGAAATAAGGAAGAAAATACTACAAAGAAAAACTGTTTTAATTGATCATTTTAACATATTTTCAATCAAAACTAATTCAAAAGTTGTTAAACATATGTATTAAGTAAATGTAAAAAAAGAATAACCACTTTCTTACTTTGAAAACTTTTATCAAGCAGTTTAATTCCCAGAAATTCCAATTTATAATTTCTCCCTCATTTTAAAGAAGATTAGGATGACTTAGGGAATATATTTTATCGAAAGTTATCTTAGATAATATAAGTACTTTGTTAAAACTTCAGTTAATACTATCCTACAATCATTTGTCAAGAAAGAAACCAATGACAATTAATTTATTTCTAGATTTAAAATATACTTGAAACAGATTACGTATGCTATAACTTTTAAAATGAGATGTTTTCATATAGTCTGGAATTGAAAGTGTTCCTTTACTCATCTCAATCATATTATTGATCTGTCTTGTAAATATTTCATGGTGATTGCTTATGTATATTTAAACATTATTGTCTTCAGAAGCAAAAACATTGTTCGCATGCGTGCGCGAAACAATCCGGTTTCCTCTATCATATCTAGGAGTTTAAGTGGATTCAGACTTGATAAACTATTGAAAAAGTTTAAAAAATATGCAATAAACAATTATGTTAAAAAATTTATTTAACTAAAATAATTGTACTAGTTTGAGTAATGAGTCTGAAACAGTAAGTATAGTTGATACAATGAATTTTATTTTTGAAATGTATTAGATTATTATGATTTATTTTATTATAATTGTAACATTTTTATAAAATTCATCATTATTTATTTGATTATTAATTAAAACATTTTGAAATACATTAAACATAACGATGTGTTAATTTTTTCTCTAGTTTATAATCAATGTGTAATACATATATATATATATATATATATATATATAAATTTATTCGAGAATATAATTTCATCAATTGTTATTTTTAAAAGACATGAACCATCTAGATTTAAAAGAGATATATTTTGAACTTTAATAATAGCAGTATTCTTAAAAAAAGTCAAAAGCTTAGAGCTCCTTTACATAGATAAATATTCCTACTTTCCTGCCATAAATATTAAGTTAGTGCACTTTTATCTTTCAAAAGAGAAACAAACAGAAAAAAAGTATTTTCAAGTACTTAAGTAGGATTTTAACGCTATATTTTTAAAAAAATGTTCTGAGAAAAATATATTTTTTTTTCATTTGTTGCTTGAACTTTTCTATATATTTATTATTGCCTTCTAAGACTTCCTGGTTTCTTTCAAATTATTCAAGACTACTTATTTTTCATCCATTTCAAGAAGTGTCACATTTATTTAATTCATGATTCTTTAAGAATATTTCCGCCCTGAATTATAAAAAATTGGAAATTTCATTTTATCAACAAATCAAAAGAAATCTAATGTCTCAAAATGCAAATATTTAGAGGGTTTTAATGTATAAAATATCATATTTACACTTTGAATAGAATTCAGCTTAGTATTTAAATCTTGCTTTAATCCATAAAAATGAATTCCTAAACTTTGATATATTGGTAACTGATCAAAGATTTAAAAGTTTTCAGAAAGAAAGGTGTTTTTTATTTGAATTAAATTCAGATAAAACGAAAACTAATGCCAGTTTTACTCATAGAACTCCGAATTCATAAACTTGATTTTCACAAACAATATTTTACAGTTATAATAAACTTTATACTTGTGAGTTAAATAAATTGTGAAAAATGTTTTTTTTTAAAAAATTGCAGAAAATTATATATCAAAATATTTTTGCTTCGTATTTTGCATTACTTTTCAGAATACGATATAATCTTATTATATGATTTATTTCCGAACTATTTTAAGGTAATTCAAATGAAGTATCTTTTCCGTCCATATTCTTAGACACCTCAAAAGTATAAAAAAATAACTTTGTCTTCTAGCTTTGACGTAGATATTTAGAAAATTATTTATTTCACAGAAAGACGTAATATATTTTGATTATTCTTCTAATTATCGAGAAATAGCTTAGTAGATGTAAATTATAACTATTAAATAAACTTATTTACAGTATGTTGATTATTATCAGAGTAAAAAATACTTCTTTAACCCAATTAGTAGACATACAGCAAATGATTCGAAAAAACTATTTTATCATAACACAATGAATTAAATTATATTTTTAAAATAATATTTTATTTGAAATCAATCAATTTAAGTTGAACAGAAAACATGATATTTTAGAAAAGAATTGATTGATTTTTTGTATTTGGTGAACATATAGTTAACTCAGTAATATTCTAGAATATTAATAACTTTGATAGGATATCTATATCTTATTCATCATTGTGTTTATTTCCCTTTCTTTTACTTTTTTATTCTTTGTAAATAATATCAAAAATATTAATTATTTAAATTGTTTATATATACTTATGATGGCAAAATTAACATGTTTCGTTAGAAAATTAACCATAAGGTAGCTTTTCAATTTTTTAAATATTTTCCACGTATCTCAAGTATATTAACAACAATTCGTTATTTGCTTTAATGCATAATAATTTAAACAAGACTTTATTATTATTTTCAACATTATGTAAAATATATTTTATTTAAATCATTTCAAGAATTTATAAAACATTTAAAATACTTGAATATACCAAAAGCCATATATACCAAATTATTTAATTTAACTATAATAAAAGCCATATTGTTAAGTGAAGAATTTTTTACAGTTTATTTTTTTACACATTTACTTATAGCAAAAATGTATTCTATTTTTATTAATTTAATATTACACTTCTTAATTCAATATGAGTTTGTACTTCATTTTATAAAATATTAAATTTTTATCCAAACTTACACTATATGAAAGAAATACGGTCTGGAAGAAAATTGATTAACTTTGTCTCTTATTAGTTACTGAAACATTTAATTGAATTGACCAAACAAAACAAAACACTCTCGTAATAAATATTATGAATTGAATAAGATTCAGTTAATTATATATATTTGTGCTAATAAGGCATAATAATAATAATATTCATATCAGTAAATAGAAAAGCTTTCCACACAGAAAAAAAAACTTAATATAAATATTAATATCATAATTTTCTCCTTCTTATCTTAACAGCCACTTCAAAAATTCCAGTGTTAAATAAAAGAAATTTTATGAGTTAACAAACTTTTGTTTATTCCTTCACTTGCAAGTGACTAAAATCTGTCTACGATTGTCTGCGCTTAGGGGCTTCAAATTGATGAATTTGACAACATGATGTATTATGGAAAGAAAGACAATGGAAAATATTATACATCAACAAAATTTACTTTCCTGGTTATAAATATTTTCTGGTTACATTATAGATTCCAGGAAGATGTTGCATGAAATTTATAAAGTCAGACGAAGTGCTTTTCTTAAGGATAATATGTTCAGCAGAACCAACAGAGTTGTAGCTTTTTATAAATGGAATATATTTAACTATTTTTAGTAATTATTTCGCATTTTTTTCACTATAATATATTCATTAAGACATTTATATACTGAGACATGGCTGTCTGGTTGAATATATCCTTGCTAAAACTCTAGAAATCTATACAATCAAGATTTAAAACAAGGCACTCTCTACAAACAAGATTGAGTATATGTGTTCTAAGAGTACTTACAATGGGGACGTAACCAGAAGGATCTAAATATGCAGATATATCATTTAAGACATTCTCCAGAAATTAAGGGATTGAAAATTAATTTTTTATTATAAAGAACAATTTCTTATAATTTTATTTAGAAAAGAAATACTTTGAAATTCTCGAATAACAAGAAAAAGGTTATCATATATGTTAATAAATTCAAAAAATTATCATTTTTGATCTTGTTTGAATTTTTTTCGTTATCATAAAACATGTAATTGTATCTCAGTTAACTCCTGAGAAGTACATAACAAATTCCTTGCAGTCACAGAAAATGTTTTTTAGATCATTGTTTGTAAATATTATTTACTATTTCCTTATCTATTTCACATGCCTGATTCAAACGATTTTCTCTCTGGAAGTTAGTTACATTAATCTTTTTTCTCATATAAACAGTAAAAGCTTTATGAGCATATCAAGCATTAAATTGTGAAATGTTTTCTGCATTACCTTCGACATAAGTTGCCGAATTGATGGACGGATTGCTTTTACTCGTGCTATCATTTCAGCACTCTGTGAGTTTGAATCCATCTTTAGCTTATTCTTATTCGCATTTGTAAGTACGTATCTTTTAAAGATAAGTCCCGGTAAAATTAGTCCTCGTGTTAAAAAGATGAATGCTGAAAGAAAAACAAGCCAAATGTCGCCAAGATTATGCATCAATTTATTAGAAAAGAAAAGAAAACCACAAATATGAGTTACATATATAGGAATAAAAAAACCCACAAGATTCAAAAAATAACACAGTTTATATGAAAATCAGCAAACTTTATTTCAAAAATTAATACGCACAATAGTAACTGCTTGGATGTATATTATTTCTTGCTAATTTGAAAAAGATAAAAATATTAAAAATGATCACAGCGGCCAGAAATAAAGGCCGCCTGCAAACAATTACCCTGGACAAAGATTTTGTTATATTACTGAAAAAGAACAACTCACGCACACATAATGCACTTGGAAAAACAAAATGCATATCAAGGAATGTTTAGTACTGAGGAAGCATTCACTAATGCTTTGAATATGTTTGACAATTTATGACCAATAGAGCAGCTAAGGAAAAGAACCAGTGCCGTTTCAATGAACCAAAATAAAATCTTAGAAACTGTGTACCATGAATGGACAAACATTATTTTTTTTTTAAATAATGACTCATATTTATCAAAAGAACAGATCCATTTGTGTTATCGAACTAACTAACCAATGTAAGCATTAAATAGAAGTGTAATATAAGAGTAATTTTTAATATACTCTTTTTTTCTTTTATTTATATTTTAAGTTATTGACCCCAGAAGGTTGCTATAAATCAGAATTAATGTTACTGTAAAAAAGTAAAGAAAATATCTCAGAATTCCGGCTATTGCTTGTTGGTGTTGCATTTTATATAATAGGTTTTTAACACTATTCATTTCTGGTAAACAAATTTCTTGTAAAGAAAAGTTTTCTCATTAATAATATTTTATTACCAATTTAGATACATTTAGATGTTCGGTTCACAGATAGAGGAAAATTTTACTGCCTCAAGAAACGTGGAGCGCCCAAATTTAGGGGATTGTTATCGCTTCATCTTGGGGTTCCCCTAACTTAGTGATTGGTACAGAGGTAAGCAGTCTGGAGGTTTTGACAATTTAAAGGGTAGAAGTGATGCGAAATTATTAAAACTGATAAGTGAGCAACAAAAATGTATTAATTGACCAGGAAAAATGGATCTTCTAAATTTGCCAGTAATAAAACATCACTCATTTTACCCTCTTCTTCTACTTTTTTGCTTAAGACTCAAAAAAGCGATTTTGTTTTTAAGTCCTCTTCTTGTCTTTGGCTTTTTGTTTATTCACGCTCTAAGGAATCCTGTTTAGCTTATTAGCTAACCATATAGCATTAGCAACTACAGCAACACATACGTTTATAACATTAAATATGAAACCTTATTTATTTCGTAGGCCGAATTCTTACACCGTCAAATTATGGAATGTTAATCTCCATTTATCTGCATTTTAAAAATGATACATCTCCTAAATTTTACTCATTTGACAAAGAATATATGTGCATCATACTTTTTAACATTTTTTTAACATTTGGTCTCTAATAATTTAAAATCGCAAACTTGCTGCATAGATCTCATTGCTTTAAAAAGAGTTATTTTATGTAAAGTATTTTATTACATTCCTTAAAATTCTGACACTGTGCCCATAATTTAAATGAAGTTTAGAAAAAAAATTGATTTAATAAGTAAAATGGAGTACTTTGCCTTAGTTTAAATTATTACACACGATATGTTTTAGTGTATTTACCCATACTAAGTTTATTTGAACCATCAAACTCATCGCAAAACTTTTATAGAGTTTGAAGTGTTTAAAATATATTTTTCTGCATTTCTACTAGAGAAAAGAATTACTTCTTAACAATCAGTAAGATTAAGAAAATAGTCAGAATATTACAAAAATATGAGACAAAATTTCCATTCGAAATAATATCACATATATTTTAATTAAATGTAAAATTTTGGAAATTAAATTTTTTTTTCACAGGTTAAACTTTACATAATTTTTAACTTTAGAGAAAATATGTTCAGGAAATTAGTTAAAAAACATGATATTAAAGTAAATATCATAATTGATAATGATGCATATATCATCTAAACATTAAATATTTATAAATCAATAGACTTTTATAAATTAATATTAGTTACTCTGATAATCATAAAATGGTCATTTGCAATCTTATATTCAATAATTCTTATATCTTTTTCTTAAAAACTTTCCTTTTAATTATAAACAAATAATTTTTAAAAATAAATGAGTATATATAGCAAAATAAATAAATAACAATTAATAATAATGATAATTGTACATAATTCATTTAAGTTAGATATTAAAATCTATAGCGTTTTTCCTATTTTGGATATTAAATTTAAAATATAAAGAAAGTTTTACGACCAGTGATCTTATCCGTAAACTTTTCACAGTCTTAGCATTTCCCGCAATATTTTTCCAAGTCCTGTCACGTATTTTGAGTAAAAAGAAGGATTTGAATTAGTCTTCTATTTACTTCATCCTTCCCGATCATAAAAATTGATTTCAGGGTAACCCAATTTTTTATACTTCCGTCTCTTTTCGCTTATTTTAAATCTAATAAAATATTAAGCGTTGACGTGAGAAGTATTCGGACATTTTCGAAAATAGATTGTTATTAAAATTTATTAACGATTTGCAAACTATTACCTTAAAATGGCACAAAAAACAGTTCTTAACAGATGAATGATTAGCTTCATAATTTCTTAAGTCATCGAACCAGGAATAAATACCTATTTACTTATGTTTAATCATTGTCTTTGTACAAATATAAAATACTTAGATTAAAAAATGCTTATCTTGAAAAATGATAAGCATTTATTAATTAAGATTTAGATTTTCTTCTGTTGTTTATAAATTTAGGTGAGTTTTTAGCTAATTATTTTCCAAACAATCCATAATGAAGATTTATAGGGAATAAAAGATGAAATACAAACAAATTATAAATATGAATTTCTGTATATGCAATATATACGATTTCTGACAATAAAGATCAGTGAAAAAAAAGCTGATATAATAATACTGGTGAAGCACACACGTAGCAACAGGTGTTTACTATCTGCCCCCCCCCTCAGTTGAGCGTCGTTTGTGTTCCCCGAAAGACTTATTTTACACAGTGCTTGTTAGTGTAATGGTTTTTAGCTGAGAACAGAGAAATAAGTGAACAAAAGCTTTACTTAAAGTTTTATTTTAAGCTTTCCAAAACACCATAAAAAACTCATGTGATCTTGGTACGTGTTTATGAAGTTCAAGCACTCTATATGAAGTATGTGTACGAGTGGTTCTCTCCTTTCAGATAAGGCCCTGAAACATTTTTGGCAACCCTCGTAGTGAATGACCGAGGAATTCCATAAATGACCAAAACATTGAGAAATTGAGGAAATTAATCACGAAAGATAGTCGATTAACTATGTTCATGATAGCTGAAATACTGTAGATTATCTGAAATAATGGGAAATGGATTAGTAATATTTTCTAGTGATACGTAAGTAATAAACCTAGAAATTAATATAGTTTATAATATTAAAAATTATTTATTACATGAAAACTGGTACTTTCTCTAGTAACTTATACAAAATATAATGCTGTTTGGTAATACGAGTATAAATAACTAGCCTATTGCATTTTCTATAAAAATTGTATGAACTACAGGTATACAAACACATAAAACAACCCCCCATTCTATAGCATATATATATATATATATATATATATATATATATATATATATATATATATATATATATATATATATATATATATATATATATATATATATATATATATATATGTATATGTATATGTATATGTATATATATTATTAGAGGAATATTATTAGAAGAGTATTAACATATGTTAGCTACTATGCTATACCTGCATAATGGTATAGCAGCTATGTTACCTGCTATACCTGCATGAAGTTGCCCCTAACATGTATCCCTTTTGTGAGGATAATTTTAATATAAAAACAATGACGAAATATTTACAAAACACATACGTAGCATAAGATTTTTATAAGATACCACATTTGGTGGCGATTTGAAGAATGTTTTGGAATCCATATAAATTATATCAGTAGATCTATAGATCTTTTAAAATATAAAAGGTATTTCTAATAATAATTTTATATATTTATACAACTGAGAGTTCATGCTCTCTCAATCTTATTATATTCCCCTACCCAACAAAATTAGCTTTAAATGAAAGTTTATACAATTTTTTTCCATTTTTTTAACTGGGAATCTTTTATAAGTAAATTCCTTTTATAATTTTCCTTTATTCTTATAAATTGCTAGAAATATTGTAAATGATATGTTACTTTTTGATTCCCATGTTTTCTGTACTCTGATAATCATCTTAAGAATTGGTCAAAAGCAATCTTGTTATCCTTATTCATCGAAAGAATGTCAAGTTTATTTACACCATTTACCATAAAATTTTACTGCTGAAACAATTCTGAGCACATCTATAAAAGCATATCTGCTATTTGACTCTATCCTCTCTGTTTCTTTATAGTGCCCCATAAAACCGGACATATATATTTAAAATTTTCTCCTGTGTATGCTGCCATTTAATATATTAGATGTCTCTTTGTCACGTCAACCAGGCAAAATTGAATTATTTATGATATCATAAATTTCTTTTTTCATTTTAATATTTTTAAAATTTTTATGAAGTTTCTTATATTAAATTTTCAGATATACCTTTGAATTCTTCTGAAGTTTGAATAAATATAACTTAAAAGGTTTATAATTTTTCAAAACGAATTTTTTTGCAATGTGTAAGATTATAAATCTATGCATTGTGTTTTCATTTTAATCATTATATTAGTATAAGATAAAATTTTGATATTTATTTTCTTTCAGGTAAAATGATTTCAAAATAATTTTCCTACAAAATTTCATATAGATTTCTTTTATATTAAAAAAATACAAATTATAAATATATTATTTTTTTTTCTAGTGAATAAATTTTTATGATTCTTTTAATTCTCACTGAATAAAATTGTTTTTGCCTCACTTATTTTCTGATCATTCACATACGTTTTTTGACTTTTCATATATAATATCTAATTACTACTAACAATAATCTGTTCTACTAAAAATGTAATCAGTCTTTTAATTAGTAACACAATAAATAACTAAACACGAGAAATTTGTTACCAAAAATTATTAAAAGAATACCTATCAATTAGATAGATCTCATACTCATACTCAAATATGTTCATTAATATTTTAAATTTTTAAAAAAGAGAATGTGTTTAATATTTTATATTCTTTTAATAGTGATAGAAAAATTACTTAATGATTTTTGTATGTTTTTATGTATGTTTTTAACATACATAAAAACATACAAGATTTAATGTATGTTTTTAACATTTGAAAGAAATTATCTATATATTTATGTAATATCTTCACACACACAAATATATATATATATATATATATATTATTACAAATTATAAATAATTATTGTACTCTACTGGCCATTAAAATTGCTACACCAGGAAGAAATACAGATAAAAAATGATATTTATTGGACAAATATATTATACTAGAAATAACAAGTGATTAAATTTTCAAAAAATTTAACTGGATAAATCTTGAGAAATCAGTACCTAGAACAACCACCTCTGGCAGTAATAACAGCAGTTATACGCCTGGGCATTGAGTCAAACAGAGATTGGATTGCATTTACAGGTACAGATGCCCATGCAGCTTCAACATGATGCCCCAGTTCATCAACCGTAGTGACTGGCGTTTGGTGACGAGCCAGTCGTTCGGCAACCATTGACCAGACGTTTTCTATTTTTGAAAGATCTGGATAACGTACTGGCCAGGGCAACAGCTGAACATGTTCCGTATTAAGGAAGGACCGTACAATACCGGCAACATGCGGTGGGGCATTATCATGCTGAAACGTAGGGTTTCGCAAGGCTCAAATAAAGGGTAGAGCCACGGGTCGTAACACACTAGAAAAGTAACGTGAACTGTTCAAAGCACCGTCAATGCGAACAAGAGGTGACCGAGACGTGTATCCAATGGAACCCCATACCATCACGCCAGGTGATGGGCAAGTATGACGATGACGAATGCACGCTGCCAGTGTGCGTTCACCATGATGCCGCCAAACACGGATGTGACCATCATGATGCTGTACACAGAACCTGAATTCATCTGAAAAGATGACGTCTTGCCATTTAGGCGCCCAGGTTCGTCATTGATCACACCATTGAAGGCGGTCTTGTCTATGACACAGCGTCAAGGGAAGCCGCAACCATGGTCTCCAAGCTGAGAGTCCAGGCTGCTGCAAACGTCGTCGAACTGTTCGTGCAGACACTGGTTGTCTTCCAACTTGTTGTCTTCTTTCCCCTTGTTGAAACCCCGTTTCTTGCCTCACGGCTCATGACGTGATTGCACGATCCATTAAGGCCATGCGGATAATATGCATGTCTTCTCGGCTGCTAGTGATAGGTGGCTTTTGTGATCCCGCATGGCCTTCCGTATTACCGTCCTGAACCCATCGATTCCATATTCTGCTAACAGTCATTGGATCTCGACCGACGCGAGCAGCAATACTGCGATAAGATAAACCGCAATCCCGGTACGCTACAATTAGACCTTTATCAAAGTCAGAAATGTGTTGGTAGGCTTTTCTCCTTCTTACACGAGGCATCACAACAACTTTTCACCAGGTTACAACGTTCAAATGCAGTTTTTGTATGTGGAACCGGCTGAACAATTTCCTCATTTAAATGCAATGTAGGTGTCGCTACTGGCACCTGCATTGTCTGAATTCGCTGAAAAGCTAATCATTTGCAGATCACAGCACTTTCTTCCTTTCGTATAAATTTCACGTCTGTAGCATGTCGCCTTCTTGGTGTAGCAATTTTAATGGCCACTAGTGTATTTGTCTTAAAATATCTCAGGCAGATCGGAAATACTCACATTTTGGGCAAAAACTGCGGTATTTAGAAGTGTTATACGTTAAAAGCGGGCTTTTTAATGAATTGGTGATTTGGCTATGTTTTGGCGAGAAAACTTAGCGACAGTAGGCGAGATTTTTGGCGACTTGGCGAGAAGTAGATACTTCTGGAAACATATATATATATATATATATATATATATATATATATATATATATATATATATATATATATATATCTTATAATATCCATACCATTTGTATAATTTGATAAACACTATATTGAAATTTAATAATTTACTATATTTGAAAAAAAATTATTTATTTGATTTATCAATAAATTTTACTCTTTATCACTATTTTCAGGACTTGAATTTATTTTTAAGCATGGATAAGTAATGTAATATCTTAAAAACATTAATTATTTTTCATAATAAAACACAACTATTTAATCTACAGCAACAGAAATGAAATCAAATAAGTCCACTAAAATCAAAATATCTATTTTAATAAGTTTGAATACATTTTTCAGTGTATATAATTCAAATAAGATTAAATACACTAACACGCGACACTGACACATAATATTACTACCCTGTTAAAAATAAATTAAATAGAATTATTTATACATTATTACAAATACATACAAACGCTAAAATACGTTGAATATTTCACATAATATTTTGATTATAATGAGGTAGTCAAAATTTTTTTAAGGATTTTTAGTATTACAAAAATTTATTCAACAAACTTGTAATGAAATTTTTTTTAAATTACAAGTGTATGAAGAATGACTTTAATGAAAGATTATTGTCGCATTCGTTTTGGTAGTTTTGATAGATTTCAGTTCAACAATTTAAATTGCGTAATGCTTACGCATAATTGTATAACTATTATTATATTTTGTACTTTGAATAAAAACTTATTTTTATATACTTATTCACGCGCGAAGTCATTCTTAGGTGGACGATGATTTAGATGTAGCAAAATACATGAGAATGATATGTACTTCAATATTTATTTATAGGCATTAATATTTTAATTTTAAAATATTTCAAAATGCACTAAGTTCTAAATATGTGACTAAAATCTTAAAATTATTGCAATATTAATATTCGACAGGATCTCCTGCTCCTCATGTTACATTTGATAGCGTTAATGAATAACACAATAATCTTATTTACTTTACCAATGAGGATAAGTTTAACAAAAAAGTAAGTCATGCATACGTATGCTTTCAGAATGGTTTTGAAATGAGTCAATAGGTATACCGCATTAATGAATATTGCTCTATTTTCCATGCTTAATTGCTGTATATTATTTTACAAAAATTTTAATTTGCAGTGACTCGATGTCATCCCTACTGGCTCTGCAAGATGAAACAAGCTTTGAAAAACTTATTGTACAAGTCCAGACTTCAATTCATATGTGAAATATCAAAATATTTCCTTCAGTTTCTCATATGTCAAGGGTCACAGTGGTGTGTATGGAAATGAATGAGCAGATTTCTTAGCCAAATCTTCTCTTTCACTTAAATATAAACTCAATGCCAGTCTATCCAAGTCTTTTTTAAAACCATTACCAAAAAGAAAATCATCACAGAATGGAACTCAGGTTTTGTTTCCTCTCCCAATTGTAAGTGAATTAAATCTTTTTTCCCTTCAGTTCCCTGAAGAATTAAGAACCACTGGTTCTATACTGAGTTCAAAATTTCGCAGTTTCTCACTAGACATGGAAAATTCAATAGCTACCTACACCGTTTCCACATTAAAAACAGTGACGAGTTCATGTGCAACTCCGGGATGGACAACCCTTTTTTTAATGCTCATCTGTTTCACAAGAAAGGAAAGAGCTTCTTAAAGACATAAAAAACAGATGGCCCCGATTGTGGTATGGACCTAGTGAAGAAACAAACTTTTGTATTTTTTTTTAATTTTATCCATGCTGTTATCTAACTCCTCTTTCGCTTTTATATCTCTTTCTCTCTCTCTCTCTCTCTCTCTCTGCCTTCTATCACTGTTTTATTATTATTATTATTATCTCATGATTTATTTTTGATTTGTTATGTAGTATATTTATTGTACTTTCGGGACCTGTGGGCTATTCCTTGGTACACAGGGAGATATTTTTGTTTTCCCATAGGAAAAAAATATACTAATATTTCTGAATTAATTATAATATCATTTCAGTGTGTGTTACACATTGATTTCCAATACTTGACGATTATTATTATCAAAAATAATTCCTTGCACTTATTCAATTAAAATATATTCTTTCTAATTAAAATAATATTACGCATATATTTCCTCTGAATTTTTAAATTTGTGTCAAAATCATTAATTGTAATGATAAGAAAATCTAAAATATACATTTTAAAATTGTATGTGGTATTTAAAAAAAATCAAAATTTCTATATTATATATATATATATATATATATATATATATATATATATATATATATATATATATATATATATATATATATATATATATATATATATATATATATATATATATATATATATATATGTATGTATATATATATGTTAATGTGTTGTAAATAAACATTAAAATTTAACTATATGATTGGCTGTTAGTGTTTTCTTTTTCTCATATTTTATACACTGTAAAGTACTACAAAATACCCTGAAGCCTATTTGAGGAAATACTTTTTAAGAAATCTTTTTTCCCATGTTTTGAATTGTCATAATACCAAAGCAAGTTTGGTTTCATTTCGATTATTAGATCGCGTTACCGGGCACTGCACACACACTCACTTAAAAGATATCAAACGGTATATATATATATCACTTATTCAAAAGAATTCTCAAAAAATATTAACTGTTTCTAATTACAAAGTTAAATTTTAAATATTTTAACTTCAATTATATTTTGCTACGTTTTTCTAATTCAGTGGTTAAATTCAATTAGGTTAGCCTACGTTTTTATAACGTATTACACCTCTAAAAAGTTCAAGCTTATTCATTTGGAAGTAACATCAAATCTTCTAGGGAACAGAAATTTAAAAATATTCTTAATTAAACTACAAAATTTTCTTTATAAGAAAAAAATCTTCCTTGCTTTTAACAGGTTTCTAATTTAAAATTTCTAATTTGAAGTAGCTCCTAAATTTAAAATGTATTTAACAAATACGTAGTTTATTTTTAACTTCCATTAACTAATTATAAAATTAGAATTGCGAATGTTTTTTTAAAAATAAATACATTTCTCGTATCCATCTGAAAGTCGCATAAATACATAATATGTCTAAGACTGTTATTTCTCTTAATTAAAATAATACCCATATTTATGTCTTTAAAAATTTAATTTCCAAACCTACAAATATTCTTTTGCCATCAATAAGGGCACACACACACATACATGTTTTTAAACTCACACATAATAACACTATTAATATAATTTGAATAATATAAAAAAGGAATTATATATATAGATAATGAAAAGTCATGTGTAATCACATTCTCTCTTATTAAATTTGTATAACATGTACATATCAACAACTAGACAGAACAAATCAACAACTATTAGTATCGAACCATTTATTTTTACAAACTGCAAACTTGAAGGCATCATTTTCACTCAGTAACGAGTAAGATTAAAATATTATGATAATGTGAAAAAGGAAGAGTGGAATTGAATTTATTTTCATTTGCTTATTTAAAATGATATAAATCTCAAGCAAATGAAATGTTTAAACCATGTACCTTAATTTAAATGCACACTTTTCATTCAAAATTATATATACAATACTTTCTCATTCATTTCAGATTGCTGATTATTATTACTTTATTTTTTTTCGTTAAATAATTTCAGATTATTTATATTTCTCTAAAGTTTAAAAGTATTTGACATCCCATTTATTTATTTTTAAAAGACAAAGAATAAAAAATTTCTATAAAATAAATTAATACTTGAATTATGCTTAAAATAACATGAATATTGTATAGAGAAACAATCCTTTATATTATTTATACAAATCTTTACACTTAATTATGAAATAGGGAAAGCTACCGGGAAACTAATATATTTAATATTAAAAAAAATTCATAATATATTATTAAGATATATATTTAACTGAAAAAGGAAAGGTGTAAATCTTACAAAGTAATCACATATCTTTCATTTTCTTTGCGGGGAAAATAAGAAAACAATTGCAAGTTTTAAAATATAATCAACATTTAAAAATTCTAGCTCTCTAAAATTTCATAAAATATCATTCAATGTAAACTAGTGAAACAAATTTGTAATACTTAATAACCATTAGTACTTTTCTATTACAATAATCAGAAGACATTTCAGAAATCATAACCAAAGAATCTCATTCTCTTATTGTTTTAACTATTTATATTTGTAGAATATATCAAAGTTATTTTTAAAAGCAATAAAATGTATGAGAAACAGTTTTGAAATTGTTTTCATTGTAAGTTCATCTATGAAATTTATAGTTATAAAGGCAGAATGAAAATATTAAATGCTAAAATAAAATCATTATGTTGAAATTAAGGTCATTTAAAAGAATGAAATGTAATTTTTGAAAACCAAACATAGTATTTTAAAAAGACTAAAGCCATTATAAACAGTAAAAATAAAGTAATAGGGATCTTTTTTTTATAATTCTGAGTCTAAACTTCATTTTTTGTATGTGTGCTAATACACAAATGGTTAAAAATGTTCAATAGAACAACTATATTTCCTTTCTTTTCTAGAAAATGCATTGATACAACAGCTGGATTTCATTTTCTTTAACTACGCCGTAAGCTTAACGGTCAATGAAGTACTTTAAAAAGCTCGTATAATACCGTAAAAATTATATTATTTATTTTAAGAAATAAATCTATTTTCAACAGTTTTATGTAGCCAAAATTTTAAAATAGCTAATAAAATAAATACAATCATTAATACAAATTATCGGTATAATATAATTATAAGAATGTGGGTGATAAATAATCATTTTCTCAGTTTAAAATCCAAAAACTATATTAAATAAAAAAAATTCATTCTTGATTATTGATTCAATGTCTGCATCAATAGATGAAATTATAAAAAGATAAATAATTGCTTAGTAATAAAAATTTTATTGATGATTATATTTATTTCTACTTACAATATGAATATGATTGTCCTTATTATTAATTGAAATATATGTGCTATTTCGTAATAATAATTATTTTTAAGCAGATTTAAATGAACTAGCAAATATTTTAAGAAACAATCTTATTTTTTAAAAACAATATGATATTTTTAAAATATAAAATGACTTTTAATTTAATTTATTTTAATTTGAAATATCATATATTTAAAACATTATCTTAATTTTGTCTATATTAGCAGTTATAAGGAAATAAGAGAAACTGTAGTTGTTCAAATATGGTAAATTTAAATTGCTGTTGATACGAAATAGAGACTAGAAGTAAATAAATTTTATAAGCCATTTATTATTTTTGAAACTCTCAGCTACACAAAAATGTTTTTTAAAAATTAAATTTAAAATTTAATAAATAATTTACACGACTAATGTCAAAACTTTAATAAATGCTATACATCTAAGGATGCATTAAAATTTAAAGAGAAACATAAAATTTATCAGGTACAATTATTTAGAGGAAAGTTAAATACATAAAATTAAATAAGAAAACTAAAAATACAAGATGCAAAATATAGAAGGATATACAGTAGCTTAAAAATGGATACGAAAAGAAAATCTGTAATGCTATAAAGTTTAATATATAAAAGTTAATTAATGAATATATTTTAATTATTGCCAATGTTTTTTAAAATCAAATTTTTCGATATAAGAATTTATTATAATTCTCAAAAATTTCAATCTTTCAAATATTGAAATAAAAATTTCTAAAATTATGTTTATGTTCATTATTTACTATTTTATTCTTTGAGAAAATTATCAAAATAATGTCTGTATAATTCACTTTTATTTTTTCTGTAAAGAAACAGATATTAAGATGAGAATTTCTTGAAATAATTCACATTAACTTTTAAACAACAAACAGTATGATATATTTTGTGCAATAAATTCAATCAATGAAAATTTTTCTGCTGAAATAAATAATAGTGGGATATTATTTACAAAATCCCTATTATTCAATTATATCCTATTTATGACAGGTGAAGGGGAAAATTAAGACTGATTTAACCACATTTGTAATTTTCTTTACACAAAATATAATTAAGAACTTATGTATATTATTATACATCATATTATAATTTCATACACTCACACATATAGTTAATGGTAATAATGAAGGAAATAATCAGTTTTAAATTCAGGAGTGTCCTATTAGAAATCAAAGCCTACAAAATGATACCACTTTTAAATTGCAATCACAGATTGTATATTCATACCTATTAATTGATTATTTTCCTTAAATAGGAAAAATTCATGTTTATACTGAATACTTTACCCATACCGTAGTAAGTTTTAACAAATCAATATTAATATATTGTAAGTAAAAATATTTCTTATGTCAGAAAATCAATTAATGGACTTCTTTATTTAAAATGATTCTTAAAATTATTTTAGCATCAAATTTTCTCTAAAAAAGAAAGAAATTGAAATGTTAGATATTACTTTTATTGTTGAGTGAATGACTTCGTATAATCAAATTTGCACCTTTATGCTACATCTTTGAAGAAAAACCCATTATGCGCATTCATTGAGATGTCTTTAAATCTATGAAGCTTTTTTAATAGCGTTGATTTGCCGGATTTATTTACCATTGTTCAACTTCTTTTATAGAAGAGAACATTTTATTGAACAAATATTTTAGCAATTGTTTGCTCCAGTCAATATCAAGAGAAAATATAAGTTCTATACAATAATTATACATTTAACAATTATTTCAACATAACAACCTGGAATGGCAAAAATGGCAAAAAAAAAATGGACATCATTTCAAAACAGTTGTTTACTTTCAGTAAAATAGATCTAATTTATTTTCCTTTAAGAAAATTTAAAAATATCATTTTTAGTAAAAATTACTTCATGCAAATATGCCTAATAAGGAAAATAATATAATAAATAAAATTTATATTTCAATACTATCAACACTTTTATTTTAAAAACATATTCACAATTTAATATTCCTTTTAATATCATTTTCAACACTTAATTAATTTGTAATAATAATTCATTTAATTTCAAGAATTATTAATAATAAAAGTTTTCATTTAATATATCAAATTTTATAAAGAATAGTTTTATTCTATTTTCAAGGTACACATATACATTTGTGTTCAAAATTTTGTTCTGCTACTTCAGAACATTAAAGTTAACACCCCAGAAAAGCAGATGTAATTGAAAAAACAATTATCAGCTAAATATATTTTTTAGATTTTCTGTATTAAAAGGTGGATCAGATTTGAAATAATATTGAATTTTATAGGGATGTTTTATAATCTTTTTTCCTTTTGACGGCACCAATAAAATTTTTTCGATTATAATCACGATAAATATGTACTGTAAGATATATGAACATCATATTTTTCAGAACTTGGTGATTCAACTATTTAAAAATAGCTTCGTTTTATTTTGTTTCTTATGAATCTGTAGAGCTTCAATTAATTTTGACAAACAGAGAATCTAGTGTCATTGTAAGCTTAATTACAAATATTTTTTAATGAAGACACTTACAATGAAAAAGAAAGAGAAATATAAAGTGAATTGATTGCAAGACATTTCATAAAAATGCCATGTCTTTTGTATTCGAGACTTAAACCTATAAGTAATTTGAAAAATTATTCATAACCACCTTTACGTATTAAAATTCTTATTTTAAGTATTTTTTTCTGATAAGCCTAAATAATGTTTCCCATATTAAAATCAGGATAAGATTTTGTATATAAGAATCGCAAGCCAAATAATATTGCAAAAATATTTACAAATGTAAATTTTTAAAGTTAAAAATTAAAAAAACCTTATGTTTTATTAATAGCTTAAATTTATTTCATATTTACCTTAATAAACAGAGTTTAAGTGAAAACACTAATGAGTTAAATATTGTTGAAAATTAAAAGCCTGGAAATGATTTGAGTAAGGCAGAAGAGCATGTATTACATAAATAAAAAACAAATACATCTAAATAATTTACCTGTTTTATTTTGACTATAAATTAAAAGTAATTCATGTTTAAATAAAAAAAAACGTTATATCTAGAATTTTTAAACGATTCAGATTTTTCTATTTGGATTCAAAGAAAATGCAGGACAAGATTAATTACAGAATTACAAATGTATTTCTCAATGAAATTACCATGATCAATTTTCGTATTTTATTCTTTAAGAAGAGTGCTTAATATCTTAATTATCTTTATTAATAGGGCATTTTTTACGTTAATCTGACCTCCTAACAAGGACATAATGATTAGCACTATTTGACCCACCGTCATGAAAAAAGATACAGGTACTGTAGAAGTTACCTCCATATGGGATGTCATGTCAATGAGTTTAGTTTAGTTTAATAGAGCATTTATTTTAAAAGACATTCCCTAGTAAAATTTAAAAAATTTCATAAACAATGTTCAGTTTTGTACAAGGTTGTCATATATTGAAAATATATGGTGTTTATAATATCTAACACATTTTGATGATTCACAAATCATAAAATATGGAAACTATAATCAACATTGTTATTTTTATGTTTTTAACCCATTTGAGAATAGCTTTGCATTTATATATTTTAACAAGTGTAGATTCCCTTTTCGATTTTACCAGGATGAATATAATTTTTTTATTATTAATAATTGTATAAATGTTTTCAATTTTAGTTTTGATAATAATTTATGTAATATTGCAGTAAAGAGTATAATGTTTTTAAATTAAAAATTTAAATGGAAGTTTTCAAATAGTAATTCAAACTAATTTTACATTCACATTGTTAAAACATTAAAATACAAATAGTAGTATATTTGCAGGACATTAAAATGCAAACACTCAGTAAGTAAATATTATTAAAAATGCCTACTTAAGAAATAAAAACCTGAAAAAGATTTGTCTTCAACGATTTTACTTTACAATTTTTATGCGTCATATTAAAATTTCTAAAAAATAAACCAAAGAAGATGCGATAAGAGAATTATGTAAGATTTTAGCAACAATAGAAACAAATATGTTTCATGCAATGGAATGAGTTATTTCTACTTTATACCTTTCTATTTGATTATTTTCTTGTTTCTGCTATCAAATAAAAATGTTTGAGAACAATGCAACCCCAACATATTATCTAACAATATCTATTATAGTGATCTTTCTATAATAGGAATTTCTTATTTCAATATCATTTATTTATTTTAGTTACAAATTACATACAACAAAAAACACGACGTGTTCCTATTTTTTAAAACTGTCTTTAAACTAAAAGGAACATTCCATAAAAATATAGCGATTTTTTAATTCGAAGTAAAAATCAAATCATGAAATAAGATGCAGGGGACTTTTCTGAATTTAACTGAATGGTATAAATATTCTAGGTAAAAAAAGAGATTTGTTATTTCTAATTTTACGCTTGTTTGAAGAACTGTTTTATTTTCCCAATCAGTAATCAAAGTTTTAAGGGATTCAAAATTATGCATGCCATTTAAAAAATGTCAGAAACATTTTGAGGTGTAATAATTCAAATAATAATGAAGATTTAAAAAATATATGATACATAGAATAATTCCTATATTTTAATTTATAGTGAACAATTCCAGAGAAAATTTCTTTTACTACTTGAATAATATTAGTCTCTAAATCCATCTGCGTCCATATTATTAGTTTTGCTTTTCTCATTTCTATTGCAAATATCACCTGAAAATTTAATTATAATATTCTCATTAGTTTCTGGAAAAAATTATAATACAATGTTATATCTACTTTTATGTGTTTTTTCAACGCTTTACTCTACAATATTTTATTTCATGGGAAATTAAGAAGAATGATAACACCACAAGAGAAAGAGTATGGAATAAATGGTGATTCAGTGGTATAATTTCAGTAAAATAAATCTCGAAAAATTACAAAAGTGTTACATTAAATATTATCCATGAAAAAAAACTACAGTGCAGTCGGAAATGTAAATTCTGGAAACCAGAGATGCCGTAACAAGATAAATCTTGAACATCCTGGATAAATAACGTTGATGTTAAGCTTGCTAGACATTCCTACACAGAACTACACTGTTGTCCATCCAAACCGCAATACCAAGAAATATAAGAGATGTCACAACAAAATTTATTTTCTAGATAACATGTTGACCAAGTATCAAATGAAAAAAAACAATTATAGACTTCTGCGAAGTGTGGTTCCTGCCAAAATCAGTAGCCAGAGTATCCACCATTGTTGGGGAATACTGATGCTACACGCCTAGGCATTGATTCAAAGAGACTTTGAATGCCTGATTGGGATACAGCAGACCAAGTAGCTTGCACACATTGCCAAAGTTGATCTGGTGTGGCAGCTGGGAGTGTGATCCGGGTCAATCATTGAGCAACCATGAACCACATGTTTTGTTTTGGAGAAAGATCAGGAGAGTGAGCCGGCCACGTCTATGCGTGTCATGTGTAATCGCGTATTATCCTGCTGAAATATGGCTGTGGGCAATCCCTGAATATAAGGAAGAACAACTAGCTCCAATACCTTGGAAATGTAGTCCTGGCTGTTTAAAGTACCGGGAATGCGTACTAGGGGAGTGCGAGAGTAATATCCAATACCGACCATAATATACAACCTGTGCAGGACCTGTGTGGCCTTGCATAACGCATCTGTTCATCATCCTCTCTCCACGGTGTCTCCAGACTGGAATGCGACCCACGTGATGCTGCAGACAGAAACATGACTCGTCAGTATAGACCATTTTATTCCAATCTGCCGTCCACATCCTTCTTTCATCACACTATTGGTGGTGGAGACGTCTGTGGTGTGCACAATTTGATCACTGCAATGCGATAATTTGCCTTTCATCTCATGTAGTAGGGCACTGAGCTGGATCCAATCGAACACGTCAGACCGTCTTATGCTCCTCCATCCAACGATCACAAATCCGTATTACAGTTGTTTACGGATATGTGGATATGTTTACGGATATGTTGATAAAATATTAATTTTCTGCGTAAAATATTCTGTAGATTGAAATAAATTTTCTATTGATTTCTTAAAAAGAATTTACCAAGTTGTTTCATCTATGGCAGTCAGTAATGAAATAACAAAGAGGCAAAAACAGCATAATTTAACATCAATAACAGGAAACGATAAAATCAGTCAAGAAAAAGAGTCTTATTTAGCGTCACTGAGTAAAATTATTTAACTACATTTAGGCAATAATAAAATGCAAGCAAAGTATTTCTTTTTTGGATGGAGATGGTTTTACGGTATTCCGACATGAAAGAATCCCTTAAACTGACTACTGAAGATTTATTGAATACTATTTTATTACGATTTTTCTCACTGTGTATGAATCTACATAGTTCTACAAGAATATTCAACACTATCTCAATATTTGCCTTTAATTAATGAAACCAAGATACAAATAATTGTTGTTATTCATCAACAACTAGAATTTATCATATCTAGAATAACTAAGAATTTTCATTTATTTCACGAGAAAACAAAATATATTTCTTTTTCCATTATCATTTTGAATTTAAATTCATTTTTTACATACCAGATTTTGTTTTCTTTCAAGTAATCATTGTGTACGTAATTTGTGTATTTAAAACATTCTAAAAGAGGAATTCAAGTAGCTAAATTTAAAAAAATGGGGAAATTTGAATAAATATTCAAAATATCTCTATCAACTATAAACTCAAAATACTGCAGGTAAATAAAAATCCAGGCTACTATATATCAAAATCTTGAATCATTTTGTGTTATTATAAACCACGAGTGTTACATTATTATTACAAATAATAGTAGTTTTATCATGAGAAATAGAGATAATGGGATTTTATTTACAATTTTAACTTCAACAATTTAACAATAAATTATGAAATTTTCGGGAATATATTAAAATATTTTCTAATTAATAAAATGTATGTAATTTTCTTTTGTAAATTATTAAACACATATTTTTATTTTATGCCTATTATTATTTAAAAGAAATAACAGAATTTTTTGCTAAATATTCTAATATTTTAATTTTAGAAAATTAATTATTCAAGATTTGTTAAGTATTTGGTATATTATGTTTTATGTGTACATTATAGGTGAAATAGATTCCATAATAAGAAATAATTTGATATTCATACTTTTGGTATACTTGTTTCATCATTTTATTTCGAATTTTAAGTTCAATAAATGATCATTATATTCATGAAAATAAACGATGATGTTAACCATTAAAAAGTATCACAAAATGTTTTGAAATAAATTTATTATAAGTATTTTCGTCAAAGGAAACAAAAATGCTTATAAAGAGAGAAGATTTAGTTTTATTAGTACCTTCTATTTTAAGCAAATTATTTAAATATTTGCGTATAATTTATTTATTTAAAAACACCATTACATATCATTCAAGTGCAATAAAATATTAAACAAATTTCTTAAGCATTGTTGTGTTGAGGATTGAAGAATGTTTAAGTAAAATACCTCTCACATTTTGTTTCAATATTAAATTAAATCTACTGCTTGGTTCAATGTATATTGGGATGTCCTGAGCAACACACTTATTTGAATTTGAATACGAAATTGTCTCATTGAAAGAAATATTCATTTTTAACTGTCTACAGAAACAATTTTTGAAGTATTTGCATTAAATAAACTCATTAATATTTTGCGACTGTTGCAATTACTCTTTCAGAAAAGTTGTCAGTACACTTATTATTTTTATGCTATTGTAGAACAATGAAAATGATTTTATATAATGAAGATATGGTCAGCAGTGGATGCAAAATACTTATTATGCAAAATATAATTCGCAGCAAATAATTTTTAAAAGATACTGAGTTTAAAAAATTCAATGGTATTGTTTAGTCTGCTTTCCAAACAATTTTGGCTCATCAGCAAAATGAATGCTATTACTGAAAGCAATCGACAGAAACACATTTCTCAGCAGAATTAATTGAATTGCTTATATAATTATCCTTTTTGCATTCAAATAATAATCGAATTAAAAGTAACCAAAAGTAAGAAGAGAAAGTAATATTGTTGCAAAATATAATTCGCAGCAAATTTACACATATTTTAAAAAAGTGCTAATCTTAATTATATTTTTCCATCATATTTAGTATATTAGATATTGTTTTATATCATAAACCCTTGTTATATCTAAAAATATCAATAACATTCAAAACTCTAATAAATAATTTTAATATAATATATCACTAAATAAAGCAATACATCATATTAAATTTACAAAGAAGAAATTTTTTGTTAATTTTGAAGTTAAAAATAACTATTTAAATTAGTTTGATAGTTTAACAAAATTAATTCTTTTAAAATTAATAATTAACAACAGATCACCACTCAGGTGCAATTGTCAAAGTACCTTAATATCATCTAGGTTCTATCAATATTTATGAACATAGATGATGATGATGATAAAGCATTTAAGCAAATTTATATAAAGATGCATGAAAATATTTAAATAAAGGAATAAACTTTTATAATAAAGCTATTCACTTAATTAATCAAAAACTGTATATATATATATACATATATATATATATATATATATATATTAATATATATATATACATATATATATATATATATATATATATTAATATATATATATATATATGTATGTATATAATCACATTTCATTTACTAAGATATAAATATTATATTTTATATTTTTATCATGATTAATTCGATAAATTTAGTTACGTTTATAAAACGAAAATATGTCAGTAATTAATTTATTTAACTCTATAAATACTAAAGTAGAAAAAAATGTTTTTGCGTAAACAAAATTTCAAATGTTTTTCATTTTTATATATTTTAAGGAAATAGATTTGAATGTAATATTCCAAAACATGAAATTCAAGATATTTATTAAAAAGACTACTTGGTTCAAACATTGAAGTATAGAAATTAGTTCTTATTAAAAGGTATTTTATTTAATTGGCATTTTCATCCCTATTCATTTCCAGAATCCATTTTTAAAGTCGCTTCGATTTTTCAAGCAGTGTCACATTGTTCAAAGATATTCCTTACACAACTTTTTCAACTGACTTCTGTTTATGGTTCGAAGTTTACAGATTTTGATGGAAAATAAAAGCCTCAAGTGCTTCAACATTGATTTTTCTCCCATTCACATCATTCACTTAAGAGGTTATAGTTATTATATAACTCATAACAGTTTTTATAAACCCAAACACGCATAACAGCTATTATGTAACTAAGTTATGGTTATCATTTATCTAGTATCTCTCATTACAAGTATCGCCCTGAGCTTATTGAGGATACTGAAAAACAATTTGGCTGATCATAATTTTATAAAATTAAATAATATCTGAGTCTGTGTTAGGTTGTAAGTATTTGACCATGATTCAGTATTACATCATAACAGGCGTGCAAAAATATTATAGTCACATAATTGCTAATTCTGAATGAAGCTCAAGAAGTGAAAATTTTGATCTATTAATTAACTTTTCCCATTCTGGTAGAATGATAATTTTGTCAAAAACTATTTTTATTTTCCCAAAAATCTGCATAAAATCTTGATTTTTAACTTAATTATAAAAGTTTAATCTTTATTACAAATATTATTCTTTTCTACATATGTGATTTATTTTAAAAGATATATGATCTTTGTGTATTAAAGCTAAATGTTTCATCTTCGAACTCACATTTATTTCAGCTACTATATCGAATTTAACATTACTTTATGATAAATACGATACCACAGCTAAAATAAATTGAAAAGCATATTTAAATTTATTTTTCTGAAACAAAAATACATAAGTGCTTATAAAATATTAAGGATATCCAAACAAAATACTGTATGAAAATGCTTTTCATGATAGATGTAAAAATAAAATTTCTTATAAACTTGAATGATAATTCTAGAATTTAATGCCCCTATTACCTTACGTCAGGAAAAACTCCTTCAAATTAAAATCCTTGTAGATTTTGAAAATGGAACATTGTATTAGGATTTCATATTAAAGTACAATCACATTATAATGATATACAGTACAGAGAGTTAAACAAATTAGTTTAATTAATCAGAATCTATTTAAACTCCATATGAAACATGTAATAGTTTAATAAATTTGAATATCTTTGCAAAAAGTGTATTTTAATGCAGTACTTACCAACATGAATCAACAAAGTTGTTGTAATAATGATAATGTACATAAAACATCCTCCAAAATCAGCATTACAAATTTTGTGGAAATTAAGAGTTAAATAATTAAATTTATCTAGTAGTAAAACAAAAAATCTAGATTCTTATATCTGTTTAGAATTTTAAGTTATTTATGAATAAAAAATTTTAGTAAATGCTATTATATTTTCGGATTTTCAAATGCTAGCACATTTTAATTTTACGAAAATATTTCAATAATTGTAAATTATTTTATATGAATTTATTTTAATTATATATAAAGTGTATTTATATATATATATATATATATATATATATAGATAGATAGATAGATAGATAGATAGATAGATAGATAGATAGATAGATATATTATATATGTTATACTTTATTATTTTTGAACCAATATTAAATGTTATACTTTTTTTCCATCAGATATATTTAATTCAAAAATGTATAAAATAATATTAGAATATGAAAATATTTAACATATATGTACTTCTAAGAATTCCAGTATTTATTGGCCTAAATATGTAAAAAAATAAATCTTATGAACAACTAAAACATTTTAAACTTTAATGTATTAAAAATATCTTACCTAAATTTGAAGTAGATTTTTCAATTCATAGCAATACATTATGTCAATGATATAATAATTGTTTACATTTTAAATAAAAATCTCATTAACAACTGAAAAGTATTACTATATATGGAGTCCAATATCTTGAAAATAATAAGATGTGCTTCATCAAGTATTCTTAAAAAATAATCTATAGATTTTTATCTAACAATATAAGTGAAGCAGTCTAATAGCAAAAAACTGTTGTAAGTCTCTTACTTGTATATTAATACAACCTTCAAGGGTGACATGATGGATAATATGCCATATACGCGCTTCACCATTGAGAAACGTCAAAAGTTTCTAACCATTCACTTTTGAAAACTTTTTTGAGTAAAGAAGAAGTGGGATTTCTATCTAAAGATTTTCAATATTATCTGTAATAAAACTCACCATCTTCTATTTTTAAAAAAACAAAGCTGATTAATGCAATTTCAATCACACGATGATGCCCTTCAGAATAGCATTTTACTATAAAGAATGCTTATTTCACGAATTAAATAAAAATTTATAGCACTAATAGAATTAAAATAGTACAATCAACTTAACTATCTGAAAAAAATCAAAAGATAACTTTTATGCATAATTTTTCCATAACTCTGATTAAAATTATATTGCGGGACTGAAAATCCTCATTCTGTTTAGCATTCATACTAGTTATTACTATATCAACAAATGTTTTAGGTTACATTTAAAGAGAAATTCCGTTACCTTGAAATTAATTTTAAAGTATATATGCAATTAATGTGTAGTAAAATGCAATTAATATTTGTTCGATTTTATGAGTATAAAATACATTTGTTATATTATTTCATATTTTACAGAAATGTTATCAATACTCTATATAAATTAAAATTTTATTATCATAATGATTTTTTCTAACAAAAATATGATTTCTTTTTATATATCAACTCTATGATAATTATGCTCTCAAAATAATTCTAAAAACAACCATGCATAACTCTCGTTTATTATCATGTTCACATTATAAAAACGATAAATTATTACATAATATAATGAAAATCTTAAAATTTTAAATCAGAATATTTCTCTTCTAATGCTATTAATCTAACTGGAGTGTTAATCATAATAGGAAAATAATTCAAAAATTTTAGTTTGATTTGCAGTTAGAACTGAAAGCAAAGCTATCGTTTTTGTTTTAAATGTTATTATAAACATGTATTTCTTTTTTTGTTTTTCTTGTGATTAAATGCTAAATATTTAATTTTAACTAAACTTCATCAAAGTAATAGTTTATTATAGTTTTAATTGTTAACAATAATATTCTCAAAGAAAAACATCTGATGGACATCCTAAGTGTTTAAGACTTCCTAAGTTAATTATTTATAAACCAATGAAAAAATAAAAATAATTAGGTGGGCAATTTTATGACAAATCAGTCAACACAATTGGGTTTAATGATATTTTTCAGAAATGTTAAGCAATTTTGTTGCCTTTTGGCATATTTCTGTCTTTTGAAATAAACAAAGAAGTATTTATCGCCAATTTTTTAATTATAACTACTAAGTATTTTTTATTTATAACTACTAAAAATCAATTAATAATAAAAACTTTTCAGAATAGTTTGACAGGGCTTTGAAATACATTTGGATAGTTAGAATAAATTCAGTTTGAATTTTAAAAAAACATATACTTGATTAAGAACTTCATAATGATCAAATACGAATACATTTGCTCTCACTATAAGTAAATATGGATTTTCTCATATAAAATATTAAGCAAAATTTTTATTTTATATCATCCTTATATTCATTGTTCCTGTTAATATAAAAAAAGAAAATTATTTCTTCCTGCAAATTTTTATATAAGTAATTCATTTCCTCCTTGCTCTTTTTCTTCTTCGGTAAAACTCTCCCATATGAATTGTTAATTTGAAGACATTTCTCAGATCCTACATCGAATGATGGTTGTAAATATTTCATTTTTGCTTCGATTAGTTAATCGTTACTGGCGAGAAATTCAATTTTTTCTGTATCTAGCCATGATGAAAGGAATAATCGATATGAAATCATTTCAGGGAAAAAAAGTAATTTTCTTTGAAATCTAAGTGCTAAGATTTTTTTTCTTTCCTTTTTGAAAACATTCAATTTTATTAAATAAGTATGAATTTCTGTAACATTATTGAGATATATTCAGTTTCACATACTGAATATAAAAATGAATGATAATTTAATTTTTATGTAAATGAAAATTTAAATGATCATTCATTTTCATGTTCAATATCTAAATGTAAATGGATGGTAATGTATAAATAATAACTATTGTTAAATTTTGATGCATATCTGATATGTATTTCATCATGAAATGAGGTAAAATCATTATTTTTCTGGTATAATGTAATATTTCAATTAACAATTATGTCTGAATTTTCATTTACTTTTCTTTTTAGTGTTTAAAATTATAAATGTGATCAAAATAAATATTTACGAACTTTTATTGTTAACAAGAAATGTAAAAATCCTTCATTCTGCATTTAAATTTTAAGATAGCTATGTCACATACAAATATTTAGAAATATATCTGCTGAAACCATATTTTTATGCAAAGAAGAAAAGAAATTTAAAAAAAAATTATTTCAACGATAATAATTTTAGTATACTTTAAAAATGATTAAAACAATCTATAAGTTTAGATTAAAACAATCAATAAGTTAGAACTTATAAGTTTTAGATATTCTTGGAAATATTGTGTGTTGTATTTTAAACAGGGAATCAGGCATACTCAATAAAAAATTGTGTTGACCAAACATCACTAAACTGCCATAATAATTTTATTCCATCAGAAACAATCTAAGTTTCTTAAATATTCATTTAAAATGAAAATCATTTTTTTAAATATAAACTTTTTACCTAACTATCTATTTATATATTCATATTCTGCTCTTAAAAGTAATTTACTAAAATTATGTGAGTAGAAATTCCTTAAAATTATCCAGTAATTGCAAATTTCTTAAAATCTCATATACATAATTGTGCTTTGGCTAAAAATATTATACTTTAAGAAATATTTCTTGATCATATTATAGATAAATTAATTTAAATATATAACCACTTTAAAAATTTCAGATCAATTTATTTCCTCTGCTATTGATCATATTATGCATTGTGCTTAAAATGGCTGATATTATAATCTCTCTTTTAATTATATAATTTTTTATAATTTTATATAATTTTTTTATAATATAAATCTTATTAATATATTGATAAACATTTTGATATATTTTTATTCATTTCATGCATTAAAAGCTGAATGTATTCTCTTTATTTTGGTTTCCATTCCAAATGGTTCAATGAATATATTGTTCACATTTGACCTAACCCATGCGTATACTTACTTTAGATTTTGCATAGGTAAAATGTGTACTGATCCCGCATAGTTTTGAATTAAAAACAGAAATTTTAAATTAATGCAATGAAAACATAAGCAAAAACAAATATTAGTTTCTTTTATGTACAGAATATTGAACTAAGCAAAAATCTAAAGAAATTAAAAATATCATGTCTGATTAAAGTTACAATTTAATCTTAAAAAACGTTTTCAAAAAAACAATATTCTTTTAAGATCTTTAGTCACAGAAACTCTGATTTCATTATATAATTACTTGAACTTCTTAATAATTATTTAATCATTCTAAATTTCTGTATTTTTGGATTATGTCATTTTTTATAAAATGATGCTTTATTGTGTGTGTGTGCATGTGCGTGTGCCTGTGCGCTCGCGCACATGTGTGTGTGTGTGTGTGTGTGTGTGTAACATCTTCTTTTAAATTTTTAATTCAGGAAAATAAATATGAAAGTAGAAACACTTTTTACAATGATTTATTCCAATTATAATCTGCAAAAGAATTTGTAAAATTTTCTTTTTAGTTATTATCATTAAAAGTTTTTTTAAACAACCACTGAAACCAAAAATATAATAATATTTTTGTAATTCTTCAAAATATTTTATTAATTATTTTATTATTGATATTAATATTGGTTTAACTTATAAGAATCTGCGAATCAAAATTTCACGTTAGGTGCTAACATTAATATATTTTAGCTTTTATCTAATTCTTCTTAAATTAAATTTAAAATGCATCATGAAATCAGAAATGAAGTTGTTTCATTATTGGTGTGAAGAATGAATGCAGGAGTCAAATTACTTGTATGTAAATGAAACACTCTGATATATGTTTAAGAGATCCACAAACTACAACTTAGTTTCTCAGTGTGTGCGTAACACATATACATTATAATTCCTTATCATATAAAACTATAACACTTACATTTCAATGCCCATTCTAGCAAATTTTACCTCAATACTAGCATTAGGTAGGAATATGGAAAATAGTTCTGTAGATTAGTTATTTCTTTACATGAAAATAACATTTTTATTTTTGATTGTACTAAAAATCAATTTATTCAGGAAATTTTCTGATGAATGAAACTCCTGGTTATGATCGATAAGACATCATTTATTTTCCTTCACAATATAATGGTTATTTGGCAGCTCAAGTGATGGAAAAATTATAACCGCCTGATTGGTTCTTGGACGCAAAAATCCCTACAAAATGCAATTTATCAGCAAATTTAGGGCTATTTATCACAACAGGACTTAAATTAATCACAAACTTTTAATTTAAAAGAAATGATAAATTATGCAATAAATTAATATGGTATTATTATTTTTGAATTTTTATAATCAAATCTTAATATTTAGTTGCATTATAATCCAGAGTATACCCATTTTATTTAATTTAAAAATCTTGTAAAAACAAACGGAATGGGAGGATGTTTCTTCTTTATTAGTAAAAACTAGCATCAAAATTTTAGAATTTAACATTTTGATGTATGTTTTTGACACAAATATTGAATAATTTTACCTCTTCCTTTTCATTTTAAATGTTTCAAAATGTATGCTTTTATTTAAGACATAACATATATTTTTCAATTTATTTAAATTGTATTCAGTTTGTTTTAAATATATAAATTCATAATAATATAATTAATTTTAATTTGTTTGCTAATTTTTAGCACCTAATACTGAACAGTTTCAGATCTAAAAATGTTGAGTTTAATACTTATGACACAAAACATGCACATTCCTTTTAACTGGGTGTTCATATGGTATATATAGATATAGATAGATATCATTGGGTATATATAGATATAGATAAATAGATACATAAATATAAAGATATAGATACATATTTCCATTTACCTTTTCATTTTACTGACTAAATAAAAGAAACTTCTTAAATAACTTAACATAAGAAAAACACGTAGTAAAAAATGATCTATATAATAACTTTTGTTTTATTTTCATGAAACGTTTTCATTAAGTATAAATTTTCGCCATAGAATTAAAGTAAGAAAATTTAGATTCATGCACATATAAACATATACTAGATTATATTTAGCGTTTGATTATACGATAAGATATATTTAATATTAATTAAAAATTTCGACATTATTTCTACTGGAATTAAAGCAAGAAGTAAGCAATCAGTTACAAAATATGAACATAACTTTTTAATATACTTATTCACTTATCATTTTTAAATTATACTGAAGAAAATGTTATTCATAACTATTTATATACCTAATTTTAAAAAATTGAATAATTGTTTTTAATATTATATCTTTTATTCTTTTGAGTACTTTTGAATGTCTTTATTAATATTTATAGTAAAAAATAAATATACATATAAATGTTATTAGCAATTTAATCTTTTAATTACCCAAATTCTCCTTGTACCAGTTTATCCATAAGCAAGCGTTAATCAAATGGTACTGAAATAAAAATGATTGCTTTTTATTAAATTTGAACTTTTCTGCAAACCTCAGACGTCGAAATACACAAGAACAAAACTCATTCAACTATGAATAAAATAATATTACCTCTGTTTCTATTTTTCAATTTGTCTTTCAGATTTTTCCATTAAATTTACATTTTATTTAAAATAGTTTGAAATAGAAAAAAGATTTCTATATATAAAGGAAATTTCTTTTTTTGAATAAATTCCAAAACATTTTTGTATCTTCTTCCTTTTCCCACCAAATTAAATTGCTTCTCATGTTACCGATAGTATTCTCTGAATAACCTAAAAATGTTTGAAGAAATTGAAAAAACTTACTTTTGAATTACATTTTTTTTATAATACTCAGTAAAAATGTACTAAATTATTATTATGTAAACTGAAATTATGTTACTTAATTTCAGGAATAATAATTTAGTTAATTCTGTTGTTTCTATAACGATTATCATTTTATTTGATATAACATAGTATATATAATATAATACATCCTTAAAAAAATACGATTTTTCTTAATATTATTAGCTAAAGTCGTATATGTGTTTCCCATACTAATCTTGTATAATTATATGTGTAAAATGTCTAAATTCGGTTGTAGTATAAAAGTTTTGTAATAATAAAGATAATTTGTAATTATGTAGGCCTTAATCAAATGTAATAATATTTGTCCTTTTATCGAAATATAAGCTCAAATGTTCATCATTAAAATTACATATACATTATTTATTTCTTGAAAATTCAATCAATTTGCACAATTCATTTTCGAAGTATTTCTACTGTCTGACAATTACTTCTTTAACTAGAAAACTATACAAAAAGAATTAAATGGAAAGTTAAGCGGTTATTTGGGTTAATGGTTAAGCGAAATTTTGTATTCTCACATATTATATTTAATATTCAAATTTTTATCCTGTAAAAGTAATTCATTTTACATTTGTATATTAAATGGTTTACAAGAAAATAACAAATTAAATTTTCATTTTCTTACTTGAAAATTAAAAACCAATTTTCTGATAAAGCATTTAAAAAAAATATTTTAGTTTAATCTTTATAAATTATTTTTCCTTTAACTTGTGATTAAGATCTGAGTAAAAATTTAATAAAGATTTATTTAAAATAACGCCAAGGTACCCATTAAAAATTTATTAGCTTTTAAATTTCATATATAGGAGTTAAAGGTCCTTAGCAATATTTGTAAAACACTAGTAATTTTACTCTTTTAAATAAACCTACAATTCGGACTAACAATGGAATAATAAATTTAAATACATGTCTTGGTTCGATAAATAATAATTAGACTACAAAAATAAATGTTTATATTTTAAGCAAACTTATATCACTCAGTCAAAAAATCATATTTCTAATAAATTTTAAATTTAATGTGGTTGTGGGGATTTATTTGCTATTTACAACCTTTATTATATATGTATACAAATATGTGAATTAACAGTACGTTTTTACAAAATTTATGTCTTATTTTAGGTATTTGTTATAGAAGTCGTAGTCCAAAATATAGGTCCATTTGGTCATAATTAAACATCGCTCAGGAGACCAGGATCATAGAAAAGTAAAATAAGTTTTACTTATTTATGATCCTGGTCCCGTTACGTCACCTGTTTTCAAGTACGTGACAGAAATCATTAAAAAATAAGATTATTTTCAAGAATAATTAGTAACACTGATTAGGTTTTAAGAATACGAAGCATTTTTCTGACATAAATATACTATTTTGCCAAAACATTCCATTAACTTTTAAGAGTTTTATTTCATTAATGAATGATATTGCTTCACAAGCAGTTACACATTATATCAACATAATTTTGAATTGTTAAAATAAAAGCTGATGATGCTCTTTTCAAGAGATAATTTGAAGTAAAATTAATATTAATATTTTTTTATATTATCTATGTTTCAAAAGCAGAAAATATGTTTTAGGTGTGCGTACATTATATATTTAAACTGCCTATAATCTTTGGTTTGCAGTCGATTAGGGAAATAAGGAATCATTTTAAAGAAAAATCCGAGGGAGCATCACAAATGTTTCCATGTGAGCTCCATAATCCTGTGATAATTAAATTTTATGTTGGCAGAAATTTTATCAAGAGAATACTTTTTTAATGAAGTGTTTAATTAAAATAGAAAAAAGAAAACTCTACACAATGCATCTTTTTATATTTAAATTCATCTCATGGCGAGTCGTTATATTGTAGCAAAGAATTACTTGATGAAGAAGAAAAAATCTAATCAAGTATTGAAATGTAAAAATTTCAGTGGAACTTTCTGCAGACATTTCGTCGAAATAAACGAAAGTAGTAATTATTTCAAGCACTTTTGGATTATTTTAAGTGGATTACTTTAAGAACTCGAACAAGTACAAATGAAGTGTAAGAAAGTTCTGGAAGAATTCTGTTTGATTCTACTTAGAAAAGTAACTGTGAATTCAACATATTTCTTTTTGATTATTTCCTTTAATTTAATTAATTTTCAGATAGCATCTCCTTATTACTCACAGTAAATAAAATTTTTACAGAAATCGATTTTCATTTAATTCTTCTTGAATTGTAACAAATACTAAGGCAATTTTTTATAATGTGTAATAACCCAATATCTATGATTGCGTTTTTATGCATGCAAATATAGAAAACCAAATTTTAATTTAACTATGAAAAATAGTGAAATATATTTGAAGAAAATGATTTCCATTTTATCTTTTATCGATCAAAATTGATAATAAGAAATCTATTTAAATTATTTGTTTCATTTTGTGAAAGAAGATTTCCTGTTATTAATGATAATGTTTTGTGCTAAAAATATGATATTATTATATCATAAGTATAAATATTTGGTAAAATTTCCTTCATAAAATAAGAAATAAATATCAGACATGCATCAAAGAATAATACTGTAATATGAATAATATATGCTTGCAATTGGTAAACAAAAACATATTTATGTAAATAATAATGATATCTAGACTTCTCTTGCATAAAAATTTAATGAGGGAAATAGAAAAAAATCGCTATAAATTAATCATTCTTAGAGACAACTACAAATTTGTTAGGAGAGCAAATTCACAAAGCATTGAGATTAAAATTAATAATTAAAAAATAAATGCATACAATTAGAATAAATATTAATTTACAAACTGAGCTATAAAAATCACAAATTTTTAAGTGAATGTATAAAATTAGACCAAGAGAAAATTAGAAAAAAATGCATTGAAAAACACTCCTTAATATAAGGACTACTTTCATTACATATTCAAATAATAAAATATTAATGCATTCAAGATATTAAAAAATAAATAGTTTTACATGGTATTAGAACTCTTTAAATTTAAATAAAGAAAATTGAATCGTTATAATCAAAAAACTCTTCCACAATAATTCATTGATTTTAGGAAAAAATAAATTATCTATTTATAGTATGTGAAATCTAACTGATATACATATTATTAAAAATATTTGTTAAATGACAGAAAATATTTAAACAATTGAATTATTAAGAAATAAATGTAAATCTTAAATCACAACTACATATTTTCGTTCGTCATGCTATAATCTAAGCAATAAAATTCTTGCTTTATATTTAAAATTTCGAATATTAGAAATAAAGTTTTTATGAAAGTTTTTAAATACGAGTTTATTATCTAAACTAAAGAAAAACAACATTTCTTAGATTAAAAATATTTTTACAAAAATGAACTTTTATGCTGTATTATTTTTCAGAAAAATATATGTATAGAGATTTTAAAATGAAATCATGAGCCCTTTGTTGTTGTTTTTTTCTCAGATTTGTTATGAATTTATTACATTCATCTTTGAAAATTAAAATGTTTCTCTGAATTTTATTAGATAATGATGCAAAACTGATAAGTACTCTCAAATTATGCACAAATTACGTTTTAGTTTCAATATGATAGTATATTATATTTTTTTCCTGTATACACAATTACGACATTCAGTAATTCTTGTCTTTTATTATCCATATCTAACAGTCTGCGTGTGTGTGCGTGCGTGCGTGCGTGCGTGCGTGTGTGTGTGCGTGCGTGTGTGTGTGCGTGCGTGCGTGCGTGTGTGCGTGCGTGCGTGCGTGTGTGCGTGCGTGCGTGCGTGCGTGCGTGCGTGCGTGCGTGCGTGTGTGCGTGCGTGCGTGCGTGCGTGTGTGCGTGCGTGCGTGCGTGCGTGTGTGTGTGTGCGTGCGTGCGTGCGTGTGTGTGTGCGTGCGGGCATGTACCTGTGGTGTGCATGTACATGTCCGTATGCGTGAGCATGTGCATGTGTGTGCGTGAGCATGTGCATGTGTGTGCGTGAGCATGTGCATGTGTGTGCGTGAGCATGTGAATGTGTGTGCGAGAGAATGTGCATGTGTGCGTGAGCATGTGCATGTGTGTGCGTGAGCATGTGCATGTGTGTGCGTGAGCATGTGCATGTGTGTGCGTGAGCATGTGCATGTGTGTGCGTGAGCATGTGCATGTGTGTGCGTGAGCATGTGAATGTGTGTGAGTGAGCATGTGCATGTGTGTGCGTGAGCATGTGCATGTGTGCGTGTGCATGTGCATGTACGTGTGTGTGTGTGCGCGCGTGTACCTGTGTGTGTGCATGTTCATGTCCGTGTGTGTGTGTATGTGTGTACATGTAAGACTTTTTATGAATTTATTGCTTATGAGATATTAAAGATAACAAATTACAAATATTCATTCTATCTTGCATACAAGTTTAAAAAAGTAGTTATTTATGCAAAAAATTGGTTGTACCTTACATTAAAAAAATCCAGTTTTCATGATACAATAATGAAATTGCTGCTGCTTATTTGATGTTTGAAGGTAAAACTGAAGAAACATAACTCATCAGATTTTCTGTATTAATGCGAAGTTTTACTACAAAAATTTCAATTATTGAAGTTAGAGGTCATTTCTCACATATACATATTAAAATTTCTGTCAGTCATTAAATGTTTTGTTTTGTGTTAAAATCATGCTTTCCACACAAGAATATCAGAAAAACTGGTTATTTCTTGTAATCATGAAAATAACCATTTTAGATGAAATTATGGAGTTACTTTATGTTAAATGATTTCGGGTATATTATAATTACTTGTCAATTATGGAAAATCAAATAAACATTCATAATAACAGTTTTCCTTTAACAACCTTTGAT
Source organism: Latrodectus elegans (assembly GCA_030067965.1). NCBI lineage: Eukaryota > Metazoa > Arthropoda > Arachnida > Araneae > Theridiidae > Latrodectus > Latrodectus elegans. Next base: position 31,915,760 of record CM057822.1, on the reverse strand, counting down.
GTACTACAGGTAAATTTGGAAACACATTAAGGAAAATCTGTAGGAGCATACTAAAAAAAATTAAATGTCTGCCTTTCTAATTTAAGAATACAAAAACATATTCATAGCTAAATAAAATAAATCATTACATTCTTCCTTTTTTGTGAATTTTGAGTTTCAAAACGAAGAACTGTTAAAAGAAATTAATAAATTAAAAAATTGTATAGTAAAAAAATTATCAATGAAATCATTGTAATCAAAACTTTTAAGACCATGATTAATTTAAAACCAAGTTTTTTACGTGATGATAATATACTGAATTGTACAGATTAGACATTAGTTATTCTTAGTCTAAGAATATTATTCAGCAAAAAAATTTGATAAATGTATAAATATGCTTATTGAAAAGTCATAAATTCATGAAGTTTCAGATACATAAATAAAATACCAAATTGAATCAGCGGATGTTTCTACATACAATGTGAAATTATTATTTTTCGTGTAAACATCTTTTTAAGCGTAGATATATTTAAGATATTAAGAGTACTTTGGATTATTTTAAGAGCTTTTAATACCTAATTTTCATTATTAAATTTGATTATGCTGAGTCAACTGGTATATTTTAGACCCCTTCCTTTGAAGAAAAATATGCTTTAATTTTTATATCCTGTTTTAAAACAAACTTTAAATAATCATAATTAAGTTTCTTAATAATTGTCAGTAGCTATTATTTTATTTTCAGAATTATTTTTATAAGTGCTACAATAACTTATTAATAGTTTATAATATTTATTATTTACCTTCAAAATAATGACAGACCTTTGTTAGTTAAAAATTAAATTAGTGAATTATCTTAAATAATTAAGGAAGAGAAAATCATTTACCCTATCTTAAATTTGATCATGCATCAAGAATGCAAAAAAGGAAAAATTATTCCCTGAAAATAATTATCATGTCACAAACTTGACATTAAATTTTAACAAAGATTAATTATTTAATAAGATTATGTTGACAATTCAGGTAAATTATGTACTTTAGGAATCATTTATAATTGAATATGAAAAATGATATTTTCTATTCTATTCCTTTATGAATTGTTTTCTTCTGCAATACATTTCTCACAGGTTTAAGAATATTTACATTTTTCAAGCAATTTTTTATCTAGAATCTCATATCGTTTTTTATTTGAAGATTCCAATTCATGGAAATACCGCAAGGCCTATTACAAATAATTGATAAATATTTTGCATAATTTTATACTAAGTAGATTAGAAAAATAATATTCCTAAAATCAATTCAATCAAGTTTTTTTTTTTTTTTTTTTTTTTTTTTTTTTAAGTTTAATAATGAAGATATACATGGAATTAAAAAAAGTAAATGGAGTAAAATTGGCTTACTTCAAAAGTGTCTGAAGAAAACATATTCTCTTTGGTAAACAATGTTTATTTTCGATGAAAATATTCATATTTCAAATAAACAATGTACCAGAAAAAATTTAATATCATTATTTTATGAAATAAACAATTATATGAAAATATACAATTATATTAGCAAGCATTTGCTAACATAATTGTATATTTTTGGTTTATATAATAAATGCCTTTTTGTTTAAGATAGTTTCATCAAATATTACTTCTACAGTGTATTTTAATTTTCCATGTTATTTTTTACAAACTATCGTTATCAACAACTAGCTTTTTTTTATGTAGAAGCAATCGAACAATAATTCATAATAGCCAAAAGTGATATAGTAAATTGTACATTAATTTATAATGTGTAATAATTTATATCTGTTCACTTCTCTCTCTCTCTCTCCAAATTATTCTCACTTTACCTATTATTAAAAGCAAAGCAAGCGAAAATACATTTTAATACTGAAATGATAATATTGGGAATGCGAATATTAAAGTTTTCATATACAACAAAACTGTTAATGAGAAAGTTCTTTTTCGTAAATTTTTGGATTTTATTTTCACAAATAAATTAATAATAACGTAATTCATGTAAGCAATAATAGAAATCAGCACAATCATTTGGAATTCCAGATTTGTAAAAGAAGAATAATTTTTTAATTTAAAATATCAATTTTCTAGAAAAAAATCTATATTTTGTTTCTGTATTTAAGTGAAACTTATTCACATTCATTATTTTCTCTTATATATATATTAGATATATATATGTGTGTGTGTGTGTGTAATGAAAGTATATCATAGTTGAATATTCTAAGGATTTTCTATAAAATAAATAATTTCTCAAGTGATTAATAACTAAAGTCTAAAACTATAATATTTCATTATTTATATTACTCAAGATTATATTATTATTTATTTAACTAAATATATATCTTTAATTTATGACTTCATTCTTCCATTTAAAAACGAAAGTATACAATGTTTCGGGTTTCATGAACACAAAATGGAAACTGAATTTTTGACACACGACGTGAAATGTGAGTCCCATTAAAAATTATATGCTGATTGTATTAAAATTCTTAATTAAACTTACTAAAGCTACTGAATTAATTAAAAAAATCATAAAAACTAAATATATTTAAAATAAATTCGTTCTAGTTTAGAAAGTAAATTACAAGAGTTTTGTTTTGAAAATTAACATTTTGATATATAGAGCATAAATAAACTTAATATGAAAACGGAATTCAATTTATCGTAAAGAATAGCTAATATAAATATTTTTAAATCTATAATATTATTACAAATTAAAAATATTTTTATTATATGACTTTTTACATTAAATGAAAGAACCTGTAATTTTAAAAACTTAAATATAATACTTTTCATGAAAGTAAGTATTTTTTTTTTTTTAATTAAACGTGAAAGTTGTTTCAATTATTTAAAAAAATGTAATCAAATTAATATTCTGCATACAATATATTTATAGCAATGGTGTCCCAAACCCTGATGGTGCATGTCACGCGATGGAATGTTCCACAATTACTGCAAGATTGGACCTGTGTTGACATTGACGTCATATTCATACATGGTGACTATCACTGAAAAAGCAGAAGCATGACTCATATGAGAAGATTCTCTTGTACCAGTGCATCTTCCACATCACTCTTAGCCGGCATTAGCGATACATTGGCATTTATGTTGTGGAATCAATGACACTCTTCTTAACGGACACCATCAACGCAGGCCACTAGCACCGAATCAACAGCAATTTGGTTCACCTTGATATGGGACCATCCAGGAAGTCTTACACATGCTACATAATTTTGGTAGACTTACTTTGCGGAACCACCAACACATTCCGTTGTATCCGTCTATACATGCCTGCTAACGTCACTCTAGCTGCATAGGCACTCTGCAAACGTTCCCCGTTTCCTTGTTCCAATCATCTTCGCTGCAGCCAGAGTACAGTGGACCATTTCAGGTGTCTGTCAGATGCGATTTGTCGTAAGAACTAGCCATCCCTTCTTAGTTCGATCACTATGCTCGTCATAAATTCGTCTGTTTTTCTGGAACTGCAATGACAATCCGTCGACAATGACATGGTGTTCTCTGCAATTACAGGCGTCCTTTCCGGCATGATCAAATTTTCAACAATTATTTTCCAATCAGCTATAATGGTGCAAATATTTACCATTCTACCTGCTAATCAACGTATATCTTATCCAATATGCACTGTAGAACTGCGTATTTCACAACATTGGCCTAACTCAGTAAGGTGCGTCTACCCTTATATTTGCGCAATTTTTTGGCCACACCTTAGTGTTGCAGTTTCAATGTCGGTCTGTGTATGACAAACAGGAGAAAAATAGAAAAGGATGGATAATGAAGTGTTATGTTGTTAAACCTAAAATAATTCAATTAAAATAGTTTTGACTATATATATATATATATATATATATATATATATATATATATATATATATATATATATATATATATATATATATATATATATATATATATATATATATATATATATATATATATATATATATATATATATAAAAGAACTTTAATGACAAATAGCTGTTATTCACAATAAATGGTTTCCCATGAAGAAAATATTCCATAATCTATGATTTGTGATTGTCTTCGATTTTTTATCTTTTTTTACAACTAACATAAGCAATCCCTGTATAGTGTTATATATAAATATTAATTAAAAATTTTAAAAATATTGAAAAGCATTTCGGCTTTTTTTGCAATATTTTTATAAACATTATAAGTTATATTTATATATTTTACTATTTATGTATAAAATCAGTATATATGCCAAAACATATTCCAATGAAAAATAAGAGTACAAGCACTATAATATAGTTTTTGGTAGTTTTATTCATTTAAAAATTATATAGTGGTATTCTAAATAATAAAAGTTAAATACCTTGAAACTTTTGGAAGAAAGAAGAGTTTCATTGATCTTTCATTTAAATAACATGTCATTTTAGTCATATCTATGCAAAAAGTCTAGATAAATCCTTTTAGTATCTTCTACAAAACTTTCTATGTAAATATCTTACGTTGACATTAACTTGCCTGGAAATGCAAAAGAAAGTTTTAAGTTGCTTGGAGTTTTATTGAATTTATGGCTCTATTTCAATGAGTTTAGATCTCTCTCTCTCTCACTCTCTCTCTCTCACTCTCTCTCTCTCACTCTCTCTCTCACTCTCTCTCTCACTCTCTCTCTCTCACTCTCACTCTCTCTCACTCTCTCACTCTCTCTCTCACTCTCTCACTCTCTCTCACTCTCTCTCTCACTCTCTCTCTCTCACTCTCTCTCTCTCTCACTCTCTCTCTCACTCTCTCTCTCACTCTCTCTCTCTCTCTCTCTCTCTCTCTTTCTTTGAACGTATAATTATCACTTAAGGTGATATTTTGTTGATTATTCCCTTTTAAAATACTAGTGTTTTATAACTTATATGTAAAATATGAATCATTGATAAATTCAGTTAATATTATGTAATATACTGATCATTTCATATTATTCTGTTTTATTTTATTCTGAGATAATATTCAAATAATATTCGATTAAAACAAAAAAACAAATGCGTTACTAAGATTAAATTTGTTAAACTAAATTATCTATTTACTACACAAGTGGAATTTAGCACAATTTATTCTCAAGCATCTATATATTTCTGTGATTAAACCGCACCAAACTTGAGACTTCAGTGCTTTGCTTTATGTTTCCTAATTTTACGACTTAAATTCTTTTATCTAATTAAATCTAATTCTCTTGAATTTATAGAAGACTAAAGCAGTAACTATTAAAATGTTAAATAATTTATTATAATATATATTCGTTTCTATCAGTAACCTATAGAATTTAAAACATTGGACTTACTTAAATGCAAACAGAAAATTTAAAATATATGAGTACTTCTTTAAATCTATTATTTTCATATCTTTTATGGATCTTTGTTTCTTAACAATGTATCTCTCAAGTATCATTTAATTTTCATTTAAATATGCATATTGTATTAAGAATTGAAATTAGCATTTTGTGCTTCACATAATTGAATTATGTCTCGTCATCTATAAAGAGCTAAACAAATCCATCTATAACTGCCTGTCTTGTATCAAGTGAAAATAATTTTATTGTCCTTTGTGAGAAAAAATAACAAAACATTTAAATGTGTGCCTGTCTTCTTCAATGAATAGATGAAATGGAATTCAATAAGAGAATTTTAAACACACACACACACAAAGCTTTTCATAACGTAAAATAAGGAATATTTTAATATTTTTTCCGATGCTCAATTTTACTTTTTTATCAAATGTAATTAAGAAAAATATATTTTCGATGGTGAATGAATTGAAAATAAATGGCATATTAAGTAAGTCCCATCTCGAATTTTGAGAGAAAAACTTTAAAATGTTTCCTAGTCAATTAGTAAAATTTTAAATAAATTTTAGTTTTAATATACATAATTTACTTCATAACTAGCAGCAACTAAATCACAATTATCGATGTGACTAAGATATATTTAAAAAGATTTTGTATAAGTTTATAATACATAATTAAATATATAAGTCAATTGTACTTTTATATACATTATACGGTATAATATGATATTTTTACCGCTATGTTATATTATCTCATAATTTTATAAATGGTGTTCGAGAAAAAAGTCCTAATTCTTTTTTGAATCTTTCTTAGCCGCTTTTCTTGGATATAAAAAATGAATTCACACGGTATTGCCATAAATTTTTGCTAATTATATCACATCACATTACTTCTACATGAGACCTTTAGAATAAACTGTTTACTAAACTAAACTCTGTGGCACGACAGTCCATGTGAACCAAATACTAAGCAATCACTTCTGCTCTTATGACTGGGAGACCGAGGAGTGCAAAATATATGTCCTGAACAGGTGGTCAGCCTAATGCTAAACCCCAGTGTTTAATTCCTAAATATGCTTGATACTCATTTTGTTAACCCACTGAAGGGATGAAAGACTGAATTAACCTTGCGCTGAACACATCACTTAAAAACAATCACAAAGAAGCTCATTGGAGAAATATTCGGTGAAATAAAACTTCATATAAAATTAATTTCCGATTTCTCAATTTTGTCAATATTTCCAATTACTATATTTATTATGAATATATAAATGAAAATAAATTACGACCAAAATAAACTTTATAGGATATTAAAAATATACCTTCTAATTTTTGATTATATAATTTATATTATTTATTGCGTTTGGTATTAGTATTTGGAATGGGTACTTGATCTAGTGAAATGTGTACATTTTTATTGTTGAGAATAATTTTAAATAAATTGGTCACACATTACAAGCATATATTCTTCTTCTTTGAACTTCCTTTTTATACTAAAACGTTAGATATCTTTGATTGAAATATTAAAAATCTCCAGTCGCTGATAAGAATATTTTTCGATACTCTTTTATAGAAGCAGTAATGTATATGCGTAAAAATATTATCTGGTAAATTTAACTTTTTTGTAAACATATATGTATGATAATGTTATGTATTATTCAATCCAAATACAGAGTATGTTAGTGAATTAAAAATATCCGTATCCTTGAAAGACTTACAAGAGAATTTATGTTTTTCAAATTGTAAATTGACACTTAATCAATAAATGAGGTACAGAAAATTAATTTAATTTGAAAATACCAAAAATATGAAAAATATTTTATACAATTGAAAACATAATTTTTAATGGTTGATTGTAGTTTAAAATATATATTATTAGAAGCTGAATAAAAGTTTGAAAGATAATTAATGTCTGGAATACATTGAAAATAATTTATAAAATTGAAATATTTTCAAGCAGACATTTTGCATCAAACACATTATTGTTCTAGCTTTTTTTATTTTATATTTTTTTTGTTTTGGTTTGACAACTATTTTAACTACCAAAAATAATGCATTTCAAAATAAACTTTATACTTGGACATACACTGGTGATAGACATGTGTGAATATAGATATTATTAAATTAAAATTGTTAGTTAAATCTTGAAGAAATTTGAAAAAATAGGTGGAATTTTGAAAGCAATATTAAGAAAGCAAAATTTGGAGATGTCATCTTTATTATCAATTACATCATATATGAATTTGTTTATAAATAAAAATATTTGGTATTCTAGCAACAATTTGTTTGACCATGACACTTTAGCACAATCAGCAATTCATCGGTGTTAGTATTGAGAAAAATAGAACTAATGCTTTGCTTTTCCTTTGATTTAATCAGTTTTTTTCTCTCTTAAAATCATCGTTATTTTATCAAAGAAAGACAGAAAAAAGCTAACAGTCTTTCCGCTGTAGAAATGTAGCTGCAGTAAGAAACATTATTGACAATATGACCAAGAGGAGATTTAAATGAAAATCTAATGGTAATTGCTACCATAGATGAATCGGTGTTACTCAAGATGTCTTTAAATTTCTATTGGTGCATCAAGATGTGTATATTACGACTAGATTAGTCTAATCTTAAAATTTGCTTCAATTCCACATTTCAAATTAATTCTGGATTTTAGGCACAATGTATTAAACATACTTATGGCCAAAAATACTTGTAGGATGTTATTTAGACAGCTTAAACTTCATCACGGTTTTTTCAAAGACAGTAAGAGATAGTCTCATGTCACAAGGAAATAAACCCGGGAAAATCTAAATTTTATATTTTAAAAGACAAACATCCTAAGGACAGAAGCGCTCTATTCAACTCGCGTTGTTCAAAAATGGCTGAAGTTGAATCCAGGCACGAACCTTTTACTTTCGATACCGCGAATTTCTCTATCTAGATGCTTAAAGTTTTTGGATGACTTTTTATTGTACCACATTAATTACATTGCAGAGGGAAATTTTATAGATAGTGGACAACATTCAGATATCACAGACTTGTTCCAATAATTTTCAGAGATGTTAGTATGGATACACGTTTTGGAAAAAATCGCATTTATAGACTCATTGATGGAGACTGTGCAATGCTATTCTTTAAGATAAGTTTTTCTATCTTAATTTTTGTTATTAAAGGAATACATTTGTAGTACTATGTAATATTTTGCGTAATTATCATAAATCGTTGATTTCATATTCAGCAAATAATGACAAGTTTTCAACTAGCATTCTTAAAAATATTATCAAATTTCAAATAAAAAGCTAAAATAACGATTCAAATAATTACATTATCAACTTTCTAATTTAAAAGTAAATTGAAAAATAATAATACCTCCAAATACAACCTATGTAATATAAATTGCTATAAAATCTTTTTTTTTTCAAGCAAATTGTGGTGTCCTACTGTACTTACATTTTTGAAAGTGCTGAAAAGGCAATTTGTTTATCTGGGTTTGCTTCGTCTGCCTCGAAATTACCACCCACAAAATGTTATGCTTCTACTGACAGCGATTTCGAATTTGCATTTATGTGACTGTTGAGTTTTAAGTAATGAAGTACCGAATGTTATCAAATTACAAAATTAGGCTTGCTTTATATCTAATATAAAAGTAAAAGCTATAATAAGAAATATTTTCTTTTAAATTTGAAGAATAATCTTCAACAAATGCTGTTGAACAGTAATTTAATGATAGTTCATCCATAGTTTTCTCAAAGAAGATTTAATATTTATATTCATAAAATTTATCTTTATTTTTTCTTAAGTAAAAAAAAATTGTATGTAATTTTTCTCCTTGAATTATGTATATAAAAAGATAGTTGAATGATATTTTCAATGTATTTATTTTTAAAATGTAAAATAATTAAAAAAAACCAAAAAGTAACATTTTTAATTTTAAGTAAACGAATTCAGTAAATAAAAACTTAATAATTGATTAAATGCTAGCTCTATATAGTATGTACAAATTTTGTTGATAAAAATTTAATTGCAATTTTTTCATTAATGTAATTTCAGAAATCTCAATGCAAGATAAATTTTTCTCAATTTTTTGCCAAAGAGCTTTTTATTTGAGAAATCTTTCAATTTAATTTTATATTATAAATGTATAACTAGTAAAAAATAATTTTTTATTTCAAGTATCACGAAATGTAAATTTTATTAACTTGAGTCAAAGAATTTAGCATTTTTTTCAGAGCTATTTTAATATTCAATAACTATTTAATTACATCACCGTTAAGGTTTATAAAAAGTCTCAAAACATAACTACCATGCATAGAAAATTAATTACATTTAATTCTTTTATAACCTTATTAATCAAATTATTTATTTATTTGAAATATGCATACACAACATTTTATTAATCATGTTCATTGCATACTCTTCTAAGTAGCAAACTATTTTTAATTGATAATTAAAAGTATATTGATGTCATTTTATTTATAAAGCTATATTAAAAACAAAAAAAACGCAATTTTTCTTTTATGGTAAATAATTTTTCGATGCATGCTATGAAATACAAGTAAACACTTTTATTACCTTAATTTTTAATGTAATTTTAGCTATAATTTAAATTCAATTTTAAAAAAGAGATTAAAAGAATCATAATTTCATTAGTGTATTTTAACTAACGAGTAATATGTCTAATTATTATTATTATTAATAGGAAATATTTTAGAAATTTTACTTATTTCAATATTAATATAAATAAAATCAGAAGTCAGAGTTTAATAAGGAATACCAACATGACTAATTAAGAAAACTAAATAAAAAATTGAAAAGTACTCGTTAATTAAAACTAAATGTTAGAAATGATGTGATGGAATTTACAAAAGAATTAAAACATATGCGAGTATATTTCAAAGTAGTTAAGCAATATTAAAAAAATTAATGTTTTATTAATTAATTTCAAAATGATTAAATGTAAATTCCGAGTATATAAATTAATTATAAACATATGGAAGATGAAAATATTAATTGCCTTTTGTTTTTAATCAGGATATCAAGAAAAGTTTCTCGTATAATGAATGAATACATTACATGCATTCAACTACAAATTAATGAGTGTTTTCTTCTATTTTTTAAATTTTTCATTGTAAAAAAAGCATACAAATATTTAATATAATTTCAGTAGCAAAATTCTCTTAAAATATGTTTGTTGTTTCCAAATTCTTTTGCTGTCCTCAAGTACCTTAAATCCTGTTTATTAGAGAAGTTTATTTTATATTGAAATTAGAAAATGTACAGTTAATTTTAGTATACATTTTATTATGAGATATTGAAAATTTACGTAAAATGCATTAGGAAGATAATACATGCATATTTAAAATAAGATAACATATTTATATCTGCTTATATACAAATAATATCCAGAATACTAAAGTTCACAGTCAAATTAATGGTAAAAACTTCATGTATGAAAATATCATTTTCTTAATATTCTTTGCGAAACACATGAACATTAAATGTTTAGAATAGACCATGGTACTTTAATAATTTTGTTTTCAAAATCACTGTCAGTTTCAACAACATCGTGAATAAATGACTAAATTACTCTTGAAATATAAGATCAAACTGTCTCATTTTACATTTATTACTTGCTAATGGAATAAGTGGATATGTGATTCCTGTTATAATTATAAAGGCATTTTTTATAATATTTACTATATTTGAAAATAATTTTACTTAAAATATTTGGAAGTAAAATTTTGTTTTAAATTTTATATTTTAGTTAATGTGTTTTATCTTTGAGTCTACATAATGATTCAAAACTCTTTCATTTTATATAATATTTTTCAGACTCTTTAAATAAGCATAATGTTTTTAAGAAAGTCTATGTGCTTGGGTTTAGTATATTAACACATATAATTCATTTATTAATCTTCATATGGGCAGCATAAAAAAAATGAAGTTAGTCTAATATATCTTAAACTTTTATATTTCCGAAAAAACATAAAGACAGCCGAAGATAAAAATAATTATTTAATTTTGAAGTATTGATTCAAACATTTGATAAACATCCTTATAATCGAGATATTAACTGAAATTTTTGTAAGTAATGGTTAAAATTTAAATATGTAGAAAAAAAACATTAAAATGCAAAAATAACTAAGCAAAATCAATGAAACATACCATGATAATAGAATTTTAAAAGATTTAGTACTAATATTTCGAATATGTATTTTAAAAATCACCAGCCTACTCCTCATATATAGTGATTCGTTGCTTGAACAGCCTAGATACCTTAATAGCAAATAACAAGAAAGATGGTGGTAATCTTGAAGTGTAACGCTTGTTTAACATGTAATATTCCCTTATCACCAACTTGAATAGACTCCTATCAACTGGCTGCGAGACGGGTGAGACCACAACCTTTATGTAAGATTCAAACTAGACTGTTCATAGCAGAATTTATAAATCTTAAATGATTATTCGCAAGGCTATTTAGAAACCTATGACTCAGTAGTGATCACATCACAGTTTAGTTACATACTTTAACAGCCTAATTGACTATGATTTGAAATATCATAAGAATGTGTAAAGCAGGGATGAATGACGTAGAAAACATTTTAAGAAAAGAAATTGATAGTTATGTAAAAAAAAAAAATCTTTAAAAACCCTATACAATAAGATAAAAATAAATAAAGGTATGCATGGAGAATATAACAAATAATTAGAATAAGGAATTATTAGCATGTACAGACAACAATTAAGGATAATAATGAGTACTTGAATACTTATAAGATATATTAAATCAATGTTAAGAAAAATTCATACATTAAAGCCTTTTTATAAGCTTGAAATAAATTTCCCAACAGTTCTGCTATTCTAAAGGACTAAACTATTCTTTCATGATAGAAATTAAAAATTATAATTTAATAAAAAAAACTTTAAAAAGTAAAATAATAAATCTATTTAATCAATGTTCAATTCATTATAAACTTAAGTTATTTGAGCCAACAGCAGATGATATTCATAAATCTCTGCAAAGCTGTTCGACTATATGTTCACATTTCCATAGAATTAAAGCCATGAAGTCAACTATTTTCTATCACCTGTGTTTCTCTTGGAGACTAAATGATAAAAATCCTCTTTCGCTACATAGTTTTGTCTGCTTGAGACGAAACATGTCTGTATGTTGATAGGAATATATGTAGAGTGATGTATTTCCTTGTTGCTTTCATATGCAGTTATTGCTTGTTGCTGTCTTTCTTTTGCAAAATAAGAAGCAAATAACTTGCGAACTGTGTGCAATAAGGAGGCAGCTGGTATAGCTATTAGAAAGTAATTTACCTGGAGTTATCTTTGATTGAATGAAGATCTCGTCTTACTGATGATGTTGTCCACAGCGCCTACCAACAATCTAGAGTATGCTTCCAAAATTTTGATTTCATGTGGAAATTTGAAATTGTTTAAGGAACTCAAATGTTAATCCGGCTCTATGTGAAGATGCATTTTCATTAAGAATCATTAGTCCCCTAACATTCAGTTCTTGTAGAATTTCTTGAAGACATTCAATGGTATACCAATTTGCTATTACTGTCCTTCCAGCTTGATGGCTTTGACCAATCCCGTACTTCTGAAGAAAACGGCATGCACCACTTTTTTCAGTGCGCGTTGATTTTTCATCATTGTCGGTGTGGGATCATCTTCAAAGATCCATACTTTGCTTTTTTGACGTGTTGGAACGTCAAAAAACGGTATGTACGTTTCATCACCTGTTACAATTTTAGAAATGATGGAGTGGTCACCATCATCTAACAATTTAAGAGTTTGCTAACTGATTGAACCCAACTGCAAACTACGTTTTTCATCTGTAATTCTTCATGAATGATTTTATGTATAGCTGCGGATCAAAAAGTTCCTTCTTTATCATTTGATAAGTACAGCGATTATCATCCATTAACATTTTTCGTATGGCAGACACATTACCCGGAATTACTACCTACGGCGGTCTTCCTGTGTATTCTTCATCCTGAAGAAAATAGCGACCTCTTCTAAATTCTCTAAACCATCTAAATACAGTAGCACGAGCTGGAGATTCATCACCAAATGCTAATTGCAACCGCTGAACGCATTCTTCTTGATTTACTCTTGTTTTAAAATCGTAGAAAATCATAGCGCGAAAATGTTCTCGCGTCAACTCCATTTTCTCTTCTGTTTAAAATTTATTCTACGCTAAACACGTTGAGGTAAATCAGTAAAAAATCGTGTTCTGTGTTAAAATACTTTGCATTTTAAAATTAAACCGTTATTTTTATTTTGTAAATTCTCGTCTGCGCATCTCAAGAATCTCAAGAATTCATCTCAAGAACGCATCTCAAGAATTTCAGAGTAACCCTCGTATATATATATATATATATATATATATATATATATATATATATATATATATATATATATATATATATATATATATATATACATGTATGTATTACAAATTAAATTAACAAATTAAAGTGATCGAACATCCGCTGTATTCACAGGATCTAGCTATGTGCGTCTCTCTTTGGGGTTATATATATATATATATATATATATATATATATATTACATTTTATATTTCATAGTTTAAGATAGCAAAACTGTATATCCGACAACGTTTTATGTCGATATCACACGAACTTTTTAGATTTGTGTCGTATACGGACTCATTTGATGCATGGTCCTAAAGTTAACAATTGCGTTGTTAACGAATCAAGGAAAACTATATTTGAGTTCTGATTTCAGTAAATACTATACCCACTGATAGACAGGATGGCAGCACTTTGAATTCAGTGTTACTTCTAATTCATGCAATAATTTTGGTAGCCTTGTATGTGCAAAATATCAATTGTTAGCTAAACGGCGCAGAGTTGCTTAGCAAATGATTCACGTTGTTATGATGTTTTTCGGCAGAAAGCCATGCATTTCTGTATGATTCGTATTCTGATTAAGCCATATTCAGTATAATACAGAATGCGGATATTCTGAGTAAGTTTATTTAATGATAAATCCCCGAAATTAACGAAAAATAAACAAATCAACGCAAATGGATGCTTGAATAACTTATGTATAATATAGACAATTTAAAATATTTATTACTTTTAGAATAATATCATTCTTGTGTTTATAAATTTATGTATTAATTTCTTTAAAAATTAAAAAAGAAATGCTGTTTCTTTGCATTTAAACATTTAATTCTTATAAGGAATTGTTTTAAATTTAGATTTAAATTACAGTAATTCCCTCTGTGAAACATTTCTAAACCTTCACTGTTTCGAATTATAAAAATTATCATTCAGATATGAAACAGATTAATGTTATTTTATTTTTTTAGGTTTAAGTAAAATAAAAAATATTTAAAGTATGATATTTTATTAATGGTGTTCTTGATTGTAAATGAATTGTTTAAAATGCTATATGCATAAGTAAATTTTGTAGAGTTTCATATTTATTTCAATATATTATACTTCATATAGATATAAATTTTAATTAACTGCTTATATTTTGCCATTTTTTTCAATTTTCAACTTTATTGAATTACGTACGATTATTTAAATCTGATATTATAATATTTTATTGAATAAGAAAATTTTAGACTAATTTTAATCATGTTATTAATCAACTACCTTTTTTTCAAAACGTAATTATGCCTATAATTCTAATATTTTAATTTACAAAACATGCCAAATTACAGAAATCAATATGGACTTTTATTCTATATACGTATGAATATATTATATCAATTTAAAATAAAAGTGCCCAACATACTTAAAAAAATTGAACTTACAGCTAAAAAATTAGTTTTTGTTAGCCATAGTTTCCTTGATTCTCCAGAATGTCCCACATATCTCTGTTATATCAGTTCATTTTTAATTATGTTAATAAAAGCAATTACATTAATGAAGGCTTTTTATAGCTACTTTAGTTAAAAAGATATTTTTGATTCACTAATGCCCTTTTACCTTAATATTTTAGGTCATTTAAGAGCAAAAAATTTGTTTTCATGGTCTGGACTTATGAAAATATAATATAGGCATTTTATGAATGAAGATTTATAATACAGACTTATAATGCAGGAAATAAATTTATGAAGATTCATAATACAGTATCAAAAATTATTTCAGAATTTTATCAAGTTAAAGCTGTTTTCAATATAGTAAGCTTATTTACGTATTCATTTTCTTAAGTTAATGTACAGAAGCATAAAGTTAAATATGATAATATAGGAAAACTTTTATCTATTAAATTACTTTCGTTTATTGCAATTTTAATACGACTTTTAACGGGTGTTCTTCCTCTTTTCCTCTTTTTTAGACTATACGTAAACCAAGTGAAAATTCCAATAAATGGTAATCATGATTTTTCACACAAATAAATCTTTAAATATTTAAAATCGTATTTAATGATTATAAAAAATTTTCATCATTTCCTCTATTTAGACTCAACGTTATTTTTGTTTTCTATTTGAAATAATACAAACGCATCATTATCAGAAAAACTCCTATGCATTTAACATTTTTCATTTTCAATAAAATTATCTTGCATTAAGCATTTTAAAAATCAATTCATAATTTAATTATAACAATGTCATTAATTAAAGAATACGGAAAGTTTAAAAATATGCTTTTGAAATAATGTCGAGTTTTATCCAATATCTGTGTGCTCTTGTTATAACAAAAGTAAGCAAAATTATTAATAGCGAGTTTTGGCACTTTTATAAAATTTTATGTAGTTCATTATAAAATTTAATATATCACCCAAATCTTTCTTTCACTAACCTAATCAATTTGTGAAAGTTTTCAATCATAATTTGCATAACATAGTTTACAAAAAAAATTTACAAGTAGAGACAGGTTTTTCCAGTGCATCCACACTAACTTCACTTGAAAAATCTGCATCTAACATCTCATGCCTTCTAAACAAATAGGATCTTTACTAAATGTATCTTTAATCATAGCTTCTAGAGAAGAGAGGTAATTGATATCACCTTTCACTTAGCTGCTGAAAGAGTGGACCTAGCCTAAGATTCAATGCAAGCCTCTCATAACTCTAGTACATGTGACTCAAATGTTATGTAATTTAGGAAACTGTCAAGGACACCACCCTCTTTTGATCTATTATCATTTCCTATTTCCACTAATAATGTTTAGCTTCTTGTTTTATCCTTTTTGTTTCTACCTGCAGACAATTTTACATTTCATTCTTCACTTTATTTCATTTTTATAACTCAATTAATATATGCACATAATTAACATAATTATCTACCCAATGCTTTAAGAATCTGCAAGCTTTCAGACCTAACCATATGTGACAACTTCATCTTCAATAAAATCAAAAGATAACGAAAAAGCATGACCCAATAAATCATACATCGCTATGCTACATTAAGTGAAATACTTAAATGAATAATCAGAACATTAATATCGATTGATCACTATTTCAAAGAGAAAAATGACTAATTTCTTTTTTTTTCAAATTTATCGGTGATTAATAATAATAATAGTGATAATATTTTGAAAAGATTCAATATCGTACTTGTACTGCTATTCATTTAGTTACTTGAAAAAAAACTTTACCAATTTGCTCTCACTTTGGACAAATTTTTCACACTGAATTTCATTACTCTACTTGATTCCTAGAGACATTATTAAGACTTTTCCTGTAAAATTATACATAATTTCTGGTAAATAATTCCATTTTCAGTAAATTAGTTTATAATGAATAGTAAATACGATTTTACACATTCTTTATTTTCTTCAATTTCTTAGTAAATTATTAAAAGGTTTTAGTAAATGTATATTAAGAATTTTTTAATGAAAATTTTATTATGTAAAAGCCATATTATATTATTTTTATACTATTATTAAAACATTTTTTAAATGATTAAAAGGATAAGAAATCTCTGTTTACTTCTATTTCATTTTCAAAGAATATCTCTTTTTATATAAACATAAATTGTTTACTTAATTCATTATTTTTTCTAGCTTTATTGATAAAAATAACTAGTTTATCAGCACAAAACTTCTATAATAATTTTTGGCATATATTGTAATATTCTAGTTAAATCAAATATTTAAGTTTTTTCCTAATAAATAAGTTTTATATACTGATTAAGGTTTGTTTCCTTTTTTTACATATATGTATTTTTATAATCGATACATAAACCGTTTTGAACTTTAATTTTCTGAATTTTTTTCTTATTTTATTATTTCTTAAGATATTTTAAAAAGTATTCAAGTTTAGTAATTAATATAAGCGATAAGAACTTTAAACATTTGATCTCAAAGGTTTCGTAAATTATTTTATTTATTATCTATCAAATATGCTATTAATAATTTATTATTATCAAGTATTTCTTATTATATTTCCTATTTTTTTTCTTCTAAGATCACAACCATACTTATTAGTTATATCCTTTACATTCAAATATACATACTTATTACTGTGTAGAAATTATACTGTTAGTTTTACCATAGCTCTAGATAGAATAACGAAAATATAAAAATCCAAAGGATATGATTAAAAATATTAATATCTGTTTAAAAATATTAATTGTAAAAAAAGAAGTTGAAAATAATTATTTTCAACTAATAAATTCGTTAATATAAAATTCTACAGTTGAAAATACAAAATAATTGCTTATTAAATTGAGCATAAATTATTGAAGATAAATATTTAACATTCTCTAAAATATAAATTTTTAAAAGTTTAAAATACACAATAAAACGTATAACTCTCACACAGCCGTAAAATATTTTGCTCCAATCTCTAACGAGAGGAAAAAATTATCTATACCTAATTGATTAAGTAAAAATTCCAAGCTATCCAAGTGAAATTAAATTTATTTAGATTTTGTAACAATGAAATTTAATTATATTTTCTAATTTAGAATACATTTTACATATTTGCTATCAATTTACTGATCTATCAGGAACGTTTACAATAAAAATATTTTCAAATTTCATTAGCTTTAGAAATTAAGTTTAAAATGAAATTTCATATGCCGCAAGTGAAATTAATTCGAATATAAACGTAATATTAATAAATACGATAGCAAAAGAATTGCTTTGTTTTTAAATGCAAGAATTTTTCACCGAAATATAAATTTCCGTTTTTGAGAATATAAACATCTCTTTTATAATTAAATGAATATTTATTTCCTAATTTTAACCTATTTTTGGAGCTTATAACACTTGTGACACGAATAATTGCTATTTAATCACAAAAAAATTTCTACCTCTATTTATTGTTTGAAAAGATTATCTTCAAAATATATACAAAGATATGGAAGAAAATAATTGCGTCAATAGGTGGTAAATATTTTGTTTAATAAATACAATTTAGAATTGGCAACACAAGGTTTCAATTATATTAGACCTTATAAAAAATTAATTAGTCCACTCCAATATTTTGGAATCTCAGTATATTTTTTAAGTAAAACATGCAATCATATTCCTAATTTATATAACTGTATTTCATGAGTCCTTATGACTTTTCAGTTTGCTCAAACATTTGAAGTAATATATGCAAATTATGAAAATAAAAATTCAAGCATAATGTAAAATATGTAATGAGAATTGTCTTGATAAATATAATAAATAATTTTGGATGAAATTTTGCAAATCTCTGATTAATCAATTGAGTGCTATTACTTCAGAATGAAAATTAAAATTAAATATTTTGTTTTTTATACGATAAACAACAAATAATCAATACAAAAAGATCAATAAACGTAATGATGTGTCCATGAAATCTTTAGTTTAAAAAATTGTTCGTAAATTAAGGGAGCAAAACATATCCATGGCTTACATTATTTCATAACTAGAATCAAATATCTGCTACTAGAAAAAAATATAATTTTACATTTTACTGTAAAAATAAATTATAAGCGCGCGTGTAGTTGTAAATTTTATACACAAGTTAAAACTTAGTAGCCTTAATTAAAAAAAAGATGTCATTTTAAAAAAAACCACTTCATGTTATCTTTTAAATTTATCAGGCAATGGAAGACAAATTATATATTAATTGAAAAGGATTATCACAAATTTTAAAATAATAAAATAATTTGTTCATAAAGTCATTAAGACGTAATAATATTAAAAAACATTTAATTTTATCGGAAAAATCCAATCTTAGATTTATTAATATAGAAATAGAAACGTGAAAAGTTACAACAGAATAGTAAAGAAATGAATGTATACTTGATTTTGTATATATGTATCTATTTATATATTTCTTTATCTGATTTTTTTTTATTCAGGAGATTTTTAGAATTTAAATTCAGCTTCTTTTAAAGTATCGCATAGTAAAAATCTTGTTATCATGTTACAGACTAGAAGTTTCCATCAGCGCTTTTATTCTGAAGACATTTATCAGAATGGGATAATCTTGTATGGTTTGCTCACACATGCAGAACTAATTACCATCAGGACTGCCACTCCATTTATTATAATTGTTTTCATGAAAAGACTAAACCAAAAAGGGGTGTAATGAAACAACGTAATCACGATATTTTTCTCAATAAAAACAAAGAATATTTGTTGGAACAACTTAATCATGAATAATGAATTTAAATATTAACTATGTTTATAATTAAAAAGAGTATATAAATTCCAACTATTATTGTGTTTAAGGATTTATAATTCAATACCTTTAAAATAGGATAAAACTTTTGTATTCAGATTCAATAACAAATAAACGTTTTTGAATATACAAAAGGATTAACTTCAAAAATAATCACATGGGGGAAAATATTTAAATTCATTTCTATGTCATAAAATATAATAATTCCTAATAACTCTTCATTTTGAGATTCTTTTCTATTGCATTAAAATAGAAATTTTAGGATTTACATTTTAAAATGCTCCTTATTTTTGACAATAATTCATTTTATTATCGCATTTCATAAGAAATATTAATAACTAAATTTTTATAAGACATTTTGGCAACTTCAAAAGAAAACAATCCTTGAAGGTATTAAATTTTTTCCAATTTTTAAGTTTTGCCAATTACTATAATTATTTAAAAATAAAAAATAAAAGGAAACAACTAGATTAAAGTACCTATATTATATAGAGAATACCAAACTTAAAATATTAAATATTATTACTTAAAATTTATATGCAAATTGAGAAAATCTACGGTGCTGAAAACTTGTTTTCAGCTTCAAAATGAAGGAATTTATCCAAGAATTTTATTAACATTATCTTAAAAAATTATCTTTGCTAAGAAAATAATATAATTAAAAAATAACACAATAAACTAATGGCCTTAACTTTTGTGTCCCAACATGTTCATGGTAACCAATGGCTAAAATTTGTTAATCCTGTTATTTGTCATACACCACCAACAAGGCTTATTTTCCCCAGCATTCACCTGTGGTCTCAATGACCATATCTGGTATATGTCAAACTGCTCATGGCAGTTTGACAGTTTTGTTGCCGTCAACAGAAAACAAGCTTGGCTCACAGCAGCAGCAAATCATTTTGTGGCTAATTTCTATTTGGAGAGAATTTGCAATCTTATTTTACTGATGGAATTTCGTATATGATTAGTAAATAATACTTGTTTTGTCAGTATGTGTAGCAATGATACCATAGAATCCAGGATGACAAATTCTGAATATTTTTGGTGATGAAAAAATGTTGCCAAGATGACGTATCGAGACACGCGTGAAGGCATAAATACTAGAACTACCAAAGTATAATTTTCTTCAGAAATCCTATAGGTCTCCTTATCTTTTTATCTTTTACGTAATAAAAGTAAGGTTTTGACAATTTAACAATATTATGGTATTGTTGCCAATCTAACAAAAAAACAATATAAATACATAAGAAAATTCCCCAAAAAGATCACCAATTTCAGAATTTGGCATCCTGGATTACACGGCATGTAGGTGTAATAGTATTTACTGATATTTCAAACTTTGCTCATTAGGAATAAAAGAGGAACATAAAAATCAATTTTAAGCAAATTATTGCATCAAAGTAATAAATTTACTTGTTATTCGATTAAATTTTTTTATATTTTTTGATAAATGGTAAAAATAAGATATAGCTAAATGATACCTTTCATCTAATACACGTACACAATACATTTTAAGATATAAAATTACCGAAGTAACCGTATTATTCATTGATGCCTTTAATGTTATTAATAAATAAAAGAAAATTATGTATGCTCATATAAATCATTCACTGTGTTGATTAGTTTATTATTCTACTTTTTGAAGCAAAGTAAACTTTAATCAAAAATGTATCCTTACTATACCATTAATTTCAATATAAATA
Source organism: Latrodectus elegans (assembly GCA_030067965.1). Lineage (NCBI taxonomy): Eukaryota > Metazoa > Arthropoda > Arachnida > Araneae > Theridiidae > Latrodectus > Latrodectus elegans. The sequence continues at coordinate 31,894,165 of CM057822.1, read as the reverse complement.
CTTTTTTGATGTAAAAAAGCATAAAAATATAGCAGAAAAAACATACTTAATAACTATATCTTATTTTGATCATATAAAGTAAAGAAACTTTTTTAAAAAATAACAATTAATGTTTTCAAATATTATTTCAGTTTATCTTAACTATAATGTAAAGTAATTACCGCCATTTATTTAATCAAATTAAATAAGGTTATAAGAATGCAGAAACAAATATATCGGCATTTGTTTAAACATTTATTGCAAATGTGATGCATGTTCTTCTAATTGTAAACTACATTTATTTTGTATCAGCATATTTGATGTCAAATAAATTTTTATTAAAATATGAATTAACTCCATTTCCTTGATTTTGATATAAATTATTTCTTTTCTAGAATATAAAAATATTAATCATGATTTTATACCATAAAATGTACAAAATATTTTTATAAATCAAATATTTTATTCTAGTAATAATAAGAATAATAAAATGTACTTTTCTATATAATCGCTGATGAAAAAGAATTTATTTTTTCTAATATAAATTAATTGGATAATTTTTAAATGGTTATTATTTATTATGATTAGAATATAAACATTTGTCAATTTCTTCATGACAAAAATAAAAGGAATATTTTAAGATAAAAATGTAAATGTATGCAGTCTGAGTTCTACGAGAACACTCATATTTTTATTTTATTTTAGTCACTTTTATTTTAGTCAATATTTCTTTAAAAAAATACTTTTGTCCATATTTAAATTCTATAATGTAATAAAAGTACTAACAGAAATTGAATTTTTACCTCAAGTTTTACTTTTCAATTAATTTCATATCGTTTTTCTGTAAAAATATCATATAGAGTACATTTAAAATTTATGAAGCATCTCAGCAGGCAGTTTTTTAGAAAAATCCTTTTACTTCTGAGCAGAGAAATACTTTTTTTCTCATTTTTGCTATGATATCGTTGGTTTTCTCTTTATACCAAGATAGAGTTCACTGATTCATTTTGAAGACTTATATTAACTATCTGTAAATGTCTTATAGGAATTTCTAGTATCAAAAAAATTTAATTCTATAATAGTTAAAATTATCTTTAATAATCTCCAATTTTTTTTATAAAAAAAAAAATTTCCTTCTTTTAGTAATTGAAAAAGTTAAAAAACTAATCTATATCTTATTCTTTGCATTTTAGTTAAAGAGGTGATGATGAAAAATTCTATTATTAAACATTTTATAATAGTTCATAATACTATAAATAGTCGTGAATAAGTTTAGGCTTGCTTAAAATATATTCTTCATCTTTATTCCTACAAATGAGGAAAATATTTTTAAAAACATCATATTAAGTCGTAGTATATTGCCAATTATTGTAATGGCATTGTTATACCATACGATAATACTCTATATTTAGCAGAAGATGCAATTTACATGGAAAAACATTTAATTATTGCATCTGCCAAAATATACAGCAAAAACTTTATATGGTAATTATTAAGTTTGCAAAAATGAATAAAAAATATTAGTTTTTACAGTATTTAATACATCAACGTCTGGTAAAAAATTATTAATAATGAGAAATTTGAAAGTAATTCAAATTATTTTCATTTACTAAAATTATAAATATATTTTATTTTATTTATATTTGTAATAAAGTAAATTCCGAGTATATTTATTACAGTAATAAGGCAGATTTTGAAAAAAAGTGTCAAAATAACTTATAAAACAACGTATAATGTAAAACATAACATTAAATATTAAATAATTTAGACAAAATTAAAAACAAAAGAAAAATACAAGTTTTCTCAATATATAAAGTATTTATTAATATTATATGTTAACGTTTTCTTAACTAAATTAGATAAACTAATATAAATGTAACTCTGATAATTTATAACATATGAATATCTTATATGAGTGCATGCCATCCAACTTGTCTAGTGGTCAGCGTGCCTGACTGCGTTTAGGGAGGTCCTGGGCTTCAATCCCGGTTTGGGCATGGATGTACTTTCTCTATCCATCCTTTTTTATTTCCTTTTATGAATGGATTGTGAATAGTTGCTTACTCTAAAAACAGGTACCTATTGCATGTGTGTACATAGGAAGTCGGACTCCACACCTAATATGGTTCAGTTGGAAAAGTTGAGCAGCGCCATATGCCAGCCTAACTAGCACACGACAACAACATATCAGTACATACATCTGATTTCATAAATCCTAAAGTAATCCAAAGTAAATCCGAAAGTTTGCTCCAGCTAAATTTAATAAAATAAAACATATAATTAGGTAACTCTGATAAATTATAATATATGAATATATTATATTAGTACATGCATTTAATTTCATAAATTCCAAAGTAAAAATTCAATTATTTTTTTTTAATTTAAATAATTAAATTAATAAATTTAATTAATTTAATTAAAAAAGTTCCTTCTAGAGATTTCAAACTTAAACAATTAGATATTTTTAAATTTCATATTTAAATGGTTTATTATTTACTCAATACGTTGGGGTTATATATTGGCATTCCTATGTGTTTGTCCGTAAATTTGTTGCAGGGTGCGTTGGTTTGAAATTTTCAGATGCAATCTATTTTGAAGTCTAATTTTACAATACCTTTATCAAAAACATTTAATTATACATAAACTTACAAAAAAACTAGGCCTAAGCTTTGAATAGGAAAAATAATCTATATATTGTATTTGGAAAGATAAAACAATGAAAAAGTGTATCTCCACTAAAGCTATTCCCTGCTTGTTCTTTTTTATTATACAAATTTTAGTTCTTTATTATCAAAAGCTCATTTTGGATTTATTAATTAAACATTTTTGAATATATTAGTATGATTTCTTTAATTTTTTTTGCAATATACCATATTTTATGTTATTCTAAAATATCCTACCATAATGATGAAATCAAGAGAAAAGTTCAGTTATAAAACTATTGTGAATAAACAATTGTTTTCATTACAATAAACTCTTTTCCTCATGCATTAAAAACACCTTTGATTTACACTTCTTTATTTTATAAAATTTCATTTACGGTTCCCTACATACAAATTAATTTTTTCTGTATTATATCCGCTTACGTTGAGAAGAAAATCATTCTATTGTTAATACTACATTAACATTCTCAAATTTGTATATTTTATCTATGAAATTAATTAAGTAACTAACAATGATACATGATGTAAAATTGGAAACTAATTTATGTATTTAAATTTTTAAGAATATTTTTATTTTAGCATATAAGGATTATGAACCAGAGGATTTGTTTCACGATTTAAGCAGAAATATTTGAAAAAATAAAATATCTTCTTGACTGTGAAATAAATTCATAACTCATTTTATGGTGTAGTAAAATATTCAGGAATAAATAAGAATTTATTACATAAAGTTGTGTGTGAGTCTGTATTTTGTCTTAACTTATTTACGAAATATAATAACTATGTATGCATGGTACATTTTTTCTAAATTTCCTTCGTATTCAATTATTCAAATCAAAGGAGGTGAAAACCCATTAAAACTCATATTTTAAAAGGAACATTAATGTTTAGAATCAAGAAATAAATATTAAGTGCATAATTAAACTATACATTTTTACAGTGAATTATCACTGACGTTTATCAAAACTAATGCTATTCTTATTTTTAAATAATGTGCACATTTACTCTGTGTATTATGTGTGTGATAAAAATATATAACAGTCAAAGAATTATCATTGGATACAAATGAACCAATTACTGCATTAGGAAACTATGTGATTTATAAGAATATTATAAAAATTTCAAAATATAAGTGCATATTAACGTTATAATTAATATTAAATTAAAAAAGTTTTAATACAAGGAATAGTTCATAAAAAAGTAAAAGCTTTAGCAAAATAAATTAATTTTTCAGAAATACTTTTTATTATTCCATATATATAACTACAAGAATATTATTCAAAACAAATTTATATAATATTTATATTTTTATTTTCATTTTCTAAAATTTGTTTGAAATTAAATATGGCCTTTTTCAAACATTAAGATCACCATCAAAAATTATTTATTCGTCTCTTTCACAGGCAGGTAATTAATTTATAATTCTAAATAAATTATTAGTCTTTTCATTATAATTCTACACGTATAAACTAGATATTTCTATAATTTTCTCTGCGAATATTTTTTCTATTTGTCTAAAAAATAAGGTATACTTTTCATTTCATAAAGTCCAAACTTTTAAGATTATTTATGAAAGAAAAGTTAAGAACTGAAATGTATTAAACTGAAAATTATTTCTATTCAAATACTGCTTTTTCAGTTTTTATGAATATTTTAAAATTCCTTCATGTTGTTTTTTGAATGGATAAAAATCGATATCTTAATGGTAACATCTTAAATAAGAAATGAAAAAAAAAGTATCTTATACTTTGACATTTTAAAGTGTAAAGAATCTGTCATGTGAAATTATTCATTACCAAAACTTGAAAGAGATGTATCTCGAATTTAAAAGTATAAAAAAATAAAAAAGGATAACCATTATATGTTTTTTCTTGTATGTATTGATTTTTTTTTTTTGGATTTTTATTATACTTTTTATAAACTTTAGAATTTAATTAGAGTTGTATTGATCTTCGGTAAAAGAATGTTTTTGTCACATTTCTCGTTATCAAAGATTTTTATTGAATATAATGCATAAAGAATCGTTTCTCCAAGCAAAATCTTCATTTAAATGGAAGATATTTAATGTTTGATGAAAATAAGTGTTTTTGTAAATATTTTGCACTAATGTGTGTAATACAGAAAATGTATTTTTCAATTATATATATAGTAATATAGGCATGTGTAATAACACTGACATAAATCTTATATATAAAATAAATATTTCTCTTAAATTTTAGATTTTTATTAATATAATTTAGAGTTGGAAGAATAAGGGTTAATGTTCTGGCCTTCAATGCAACATTTCATGGATTCAATTCTCACCAGAACTAGACGGCTTAAAATTATTCTTTTTACACTTTAAACTAAACCCTAGTGTAATTATTATTAGTTTAATTATTCTTTAACTGTCAAATATACTAAACAACTAAATTATAAGTTTATCATATAGTGTACTATTCAGATATATTTAATTGAAATTAAATTGGTGACATAGTGTTTAACAAGGTATCTACCAAACAGTGGTACCTATAAAAAAATCAGAATATAGACCCAAAATTTCAAACATATTGGTGCGAAGTCAGCTTATTTTAAATTTGCAATCTTATAAAGAGTCTATATCAATAAGTTAAGTAAAAATATGTTCATAAAAGCACATTTAGCTTCAATTAGCTTAAGTAAAAACTCAAAAATGTGTTGTTGTTTTTCTCATCCCCGTGACCAGCAGTACTAAATCAGGTCTATGAGTTCATTCACCCTAAAGAAATGGAGTACTAATAGGGGGTCTTGAAGTAGATTTTGGCTGCTAAGTACAAGACAAGGTAGAATGTGACCTGGGGAGGCAGGTGCAGAAGAGCACCTAGTGCAGATTTCGAAGTGTTTATTGCCTCTAACAAAAGTCATTGATGAAAAGTGACCACTAGTGAAACGGGTAAGATCATTTTGATCTCGCTTACTGCTGCCCCGAATCAAGGCGCCACCGGAGTATATACTCTGATACCACGGCAGTACTGGCGGGACCATACAAATGGCATAGTATTTAGAAAATAGCTCGATATAAGTAAGAGAAACTGCCGACATTGTGACCTCACTCACCAGCACCAAGCAAAGATGTATCAAATTTTAATAAAGCTTTGAAATTAAGTCTTTGGTAATGTAAAAATTTTACAGTATTTCGTACTGGGAAAGTGCATTAATATAATCCATTTTGGTTATTCTTCGATTTTTCAATATTTATTACACATAATAACATCAAATTAAAGTCTGTCAACAAATCCTGAGCACAGATACCGTTTTGGATGTAACAAATGATATTAATATTAGGAATTGTTTTTAATTCAGCTCTTAAATCAGCATTCTGAATATTTTACTTTTTATCTTTTTCATTAGTATTCCTTAAAAATATAAAACGTTCCTTAAGTGCATGCAATTAAACTAATCCAAGAAACCAAAAATATGTATTATCCTAATAACCATTATATTTAACTATTTAGCATGTTTCCATTTCCGTGACTGTTATCATGACCATGTTCAATTTTAATTCAATATATAATTAATTTTATAAATGATCTGTAACTTTGCCTTAACGTGTAATTCAATACAAGCATAATATTAAGTGATTTAGAAACATTTAGGAACGTTTTTAAGCTCAGTTGATTTTTATTTTATAGGAATGGTAATTAAAAAGTTCTGATACATTGGTTACGGTATTCAAATGATATTTAATAAATTCAAGCACAAGAAAAATGGAAGGGCATCTAATTTTCAATAACTGAAACTAACAAAAAATAGCTTTCTATAACAAAAATATAAAAAACTGTTTGATTTAATTTCTTTATTTTTAAAGCCTTAATTTTTCTAATTTAGTATAGAGGCAATGACATAAAAATAGGAATCTAATCTATAACCATTTCATAATGCGTTTAGTTCTGAAATTTCAATCAATAAATTTAACTCAAAAGAATGTGGCATATCCAATAAATTTAATTTATTTATGTCCTAATCAAAGCAAATATTGTTTTAGAAAGGTTTTTTAATGATTAATAAATCAATAAAACAAATTACACAAATATAAATATACATTTCAATTAATTAAAATATTTTTAAATAAGATAAATTAGACTAAAAATTTTATGCATAATGACATTTAATTTTTAAAATTACAAAATTTTTATAGAAAATTAAAGGAAAATATTTCTTATGCTTGAAATTAATTTTAAGCATTAATTATATTAACTTGGTATCAATATGTTAGTAAAAAAAATTGTGAGTTTTATTTATATGTAATTAAAATATATAAAACTCTGAAATTGTTGTTTGAAAAAATTTAATTCCAAAAAGAATGTGATATATTCGAGTTAATTATATTATTTGTAACTTGGCACTAAGAGTAAGATTTTTAAGATCAAGGATATCATATGTAATGAAAGAAATAGTATTTTAATCGTGTTTTTAAGTAAATAATGATGTGTGTAAACAACCAAATGTAAATACTTCAAAATAAATGCTATTTATCAGTCAAAAAGTTCCTGATAAAAAAGTTTATGTTATCTCAATTATACATTTTATTACCTCTCTAAGGAGTACATTCATTCATCTATTATTAAAATATAATTTCTATTTCAAATTTCTAAACAGATTTTTTTGAGTTGGATTCTTATAGAAATGTATGCACATTATTTAATTGCAAGGACTTAATTTTCTGACATGGCAAATTTTACATACAATAACTTTAATATTTTTTCCGCACTATAGTGAATCTAAACTTAAATTGCTGATACTCTTCCTTGTGAATCTTATGTCTTCCTCATTAGAATTTTTATTATCTCTTAAATAAAAATTAACAAGTGTTACAATATCAGTATTCTTTATAATATTTTTCAAAATATTTACTATACATATAATAAAAGATTTATATGCAAATCAGTAACACATATAAGCCCTTTGATTAAAATACAAGATTTCATTAAATATGAGCAAATGCTATCTTAATTATATATTTATTTCCACATTGGAGGATTTATTAACGACTTACGTCATAATGTTAAAAGAGATTTCACCATTGTATAAATTTTCTTTGATGACAAACTTCATTGTGAAATTCCAATAATTAGTAAACGTATTCTTAAAATTACACTGATTATAGAATTAAGTAATAAATTTATTTTTTACAATTCCAAATGACTAGTTTTTATTTATATAACATACTCTTTAGAAAAGCTATCATTGGCATTAACATTTTTAAATTAAGTATGTTTAAGTTCATATGCGTAATTAATAAAATCATCAAAAATTTATAATATTGTATACCACAACAGTTTGGAAAATTATTGTTGTGATAAAACTTATGACAATAAAGCCATTTCATAAAACCAAGCAATATTAACTATTTTTTGGTTGGGATAAAATCGGGTAAAAATGCAAACGTATCTGATGAAAATATTACAGTTTGAGAAGCAAACGAGAGAACCCAGTGGGAAAATAAAATCAGTTAAAAGGAATGGGAACTGATTTATATTTTCTGTTAGAAATTTATCTTAAGAATGCGTGCTCAAAAAGATAAAGTAGTTCTAAGACGAAACATAAGTTTAAAATCTTTGAATATTAATGAGAGTATTAGAAAGGAGGACATATTTTTGGACATGAAAACATACAATTTCATCTGAAATAGATTGTGTATATTATTATACAACATTTAAATGTATATTGCAATAATCAGGTAAAGCAATTTTATTTTTATTTAATACATTGATGTTTTTGTCATTTCCCCTAAGAATATTTCGCTAGGAAATACAAGTTGCGAAAACGAACTTCAAGTGAGAATTATATATTATTGTTTGTATTATTTTTGCATTATGAGAAATCATTTGAATAAAAATTATAAATATTCCAAAACATAATTTTTGAAGTAGAAAAATAGGTATGAAATTTTTTCATACCAACTTTGTTTCCAGCTATTGAGTTCTGAAGAACAATAATAAATATTATATTTATGTATATTTGTGTGTGTGTGTGTGTGTGTGTGTGTGTGTGTGTTAGTCATAATTCCTCAAAATTAATTATTCTACAAACTAATTGTCTTTAAAAAAGAGTTTTTTGTTCCATTAATTTCCTTCTTCATTGTGATTACACAGTAAAAATCAAAGGTTTTAATCTTTTATCCTTGGTTATATATAAAGTTCTTATAATAATTCCAATCAACAAAATAAAATAAATAGGCTTGTAAAAGTTTTTTTTAAATATTTAATCAAGGACTGAACCATAAAATTTTCCTTCGTAAATGAAATTCACATAGACTATAAGTATATAAAGTTAATTTTAAACGAAATATATAACAAATTCAACAAAAGTGAGAAAAGATAACTGAATTAAGTGAAAAAAAATATTCAACTCTTCTTTGTTGAAATATTAAAAAATATTGCTTAAAGAAGTTTATTTTCTTTCACTGAGGATTATGTTTTATTTTATATTTTCATTTAATTACTTTTAAGATTATTTACATGTTTTGCTCAGAACTGAATTTTTTGGTCAATAAATTTCACGCTTTATTTAAGATCAAATATGCATCTTAAACACAAAATATTATACATAATAAACTAAGAATGATCGCCATGCTAATGATCGCTTCCTAAAAAAATCAATAACATTTTTTATTAAATAATTCATAAACATTCATAAATCTCTCATTTTCTAATAATATTGGTAAACAAATTTATTTTATCTTATTATAAGATTTCCAGAAATATATATTACAAAAAATTCTATCTTCCTGATTTATGATTATCATATAATTACCAACATTTTTAATACTTCAAAGTTTACTTTTAAATTTTTATATTTTTTTACATTTAATTTTAATTGGAAAAATAATTTATTTCTTGTGTAAATTTATTCCAATTCATTTAAACAACTCTTTTATATTTCTTAAAATTGAAATACGAGGTTAAAATTTATGAGATACAACTAATTATACTTACAAAATTTTAGGTGTGTTCAAAGTAGTCTCCTCCAGCATCAATGCACTTTTGTAGACGAAATTTCCACAGATTAAATGCCTCAAGCCATTCATTTCTTGTAATAGATAAAAAAATACATTTATAAGCCACCTCAATCTCTTCTTCTGAATGAAAACGACTTCCACGTAAGTTCTTTTTTAGATTAAAGAATAACCAAAAGTACCATAGCTAGAATAACCAAGAATAACCATAGCTAGATCAGGTGAATACGGCGGATGTTCGATCACTTTAATTTGTTTTTGATTAAGAAACTCAACTGTTAATCCAGCTGTTTGTGAAGATGCATTGTCCTTGTGAAGCATTAGTCCTTTAACATTCAGTTCTTGTAGAATTTCTAGAAGACACTTAGTGGTACTATTACTAATTCCATTCTTATAAATATAATATTCTATAGTCTGATTTAACTCTGAAAAAACTGATAATTTAATCATATAAATGTGTATACATGAATTGCCTATTAATGATCTCAAATATTAATATCATATTCGATTTTTTTATATTTAATATTTTTTTCTTTTGCTTTAACTTTCGCAAACTTATATTATTTAGTTATGTGTCTACTTTAGTCAAGTTTTGTTTATTTTTTGCAATTTTATGTGTGATAAATTCTTCTAAAAATCATCACTGTGTGTATTTATGTTTACTATTTACTCTTGAAAATATTTGCTCTGATATTCAAGAAGATTTGTTATCTCATATTGTCTTGGCAATTTTACTAGAAAAATGTAATTTTTAAAGTAATAAAAAGTTACTCTTTTCATTTGTCACAAGAAATATTCATATTAGCAATAAATTTAACTTGCTTGGGAGTAAATTCATATAAAGTGAACAAAACTTTAAAATATTCTTACTTCTAAAGTAGAATTTAGATGTTCTTAGTCCTTTTAAATAATAGAGAAAACCTGTATTTTTAAAAACTAAAAATAAACATTAAGGCTAGCTTAAGGAACACTTCATCAAAAACTGTATTTCTTAATTTTCAAATGGCATACCAATCTATCATATTTTGAAAGATTAAAAAAGTATTCTCACCAGAGCACAAATATAATATTAACTGAACTTAGGAAAACTTTTAAAAGCATTTTACTTAACAAAAATTAATTTTCATTGAAAACTTTTTCTTTCAACTTGAAGATAAATATACTTCACTGTTAACGATTGACTGATAAGTATGGTAAAGTAAATGCTTTTTTACATTTTATGTAACACTAACTAATGACAAGCAGTGAAATACTATTGGCATTTAACAACTTCAAATAAAGATTTAAAAGTTTTATGAAAATTACAGACGTGATTGATGATTTCATTTACAAGAACAGTAAACTTAATATCAATCAAATGAGGACAAATAATTAATATTAATTACTTAATTCGTAGTCACTCAAGGTAATTTATCATTCTCATGGCTGTATATCTTTTTAACATACTTTCTGTACTTTAATATAATTTCCTAGTCCTAAGCTTTAAATATGTTTCATATAAATTTGAATGGCTCTTATTAGAATTATTAACTTCCATATATTCGCTTCAAACTATTCGTCATTATTCATTTTGCATATTATTCATTTCACACATAAATGTTATATATGATATTTATATGATATACAAAAAAACATTTACAGCTGAAGTAAGGGTTCAGTCTGTATGTATAAACATTAACAGAGAAAATAAGACCAAGAATTAATCAGATCTTTATTATTTTATTTTGGACCAATAATTTTCCGATTAAATAAGATTTTGTCAAAAAATAAAATTAAATCTTTTGAAAAAAATTAAAGAATTAAAAAGTTTCATTTGATAAATAATTTATATTTTTCAACTTCCTATTTATAAAAATAACAACCATCTTTTCAATTTATTATACTCTTTGCTTAATTAATCTGTTTCCACATTTTAGAATAATTTTTGCCTATAAATGCAAGTATTTATGCATTTATTATTCTTTTTGTTTAATACGAAGTATAAAAATTCCTCTTCTCACAAACTTGTTGCTCACTGACTTGACAATAAGAACATTATAAAATATTGATAAGGCATGTAGGCTGAACAGAATGGCTTTACAATAATTAGAAAGATGATGTACTTTTTCTTATCCCCTTAAAAACTTATCTTCTTAAGAATTTTTTTAAAACTTTCTACACACTTTTTAAAATTTTTAAATATAATGATAAAATTGATGAGCAGGAGTTCTTGAAAATGAATGTTTTAATATTTTAAGAATCAATCAATTTATTTCGAGAATGGAATTACATATTATATGGGAAGAAAATGTTATCGAACAAAATTCAATGCTTAATTTAATACAAGCTAGATTATTAAATTTTTATTTTTGCAGAATCAATTAAAATTTGAAAAATCGAGTAATATAAATTTTATATATTTACAAATATCTTCATTCATCTTAATGTATTTTATAATTTTCTTAAGTAAGTTCATTATTTTAAAATTAAAAAAAATATTAGACTTAGTTTTAGTAATTATGAAGATTTATTAATGACTTTCCTAATTATTTTGTAAAACATTTCATGTATCTAGTACTGAAGATTATTTCGATGAAAAATATCACTTGTAAAAGGGTTATAAAATCATTTTATTTGACACTTTTTCTCGAGAAAGTTTCGAAAATACTTGTCGATATACTGGTCATCAAACAAATATTTAGAAAAGTTCCTAGGAAAATAATTACCTCTTTTCAAAAGCAATTGTCTTGTTAAAAAAATAACTATTTATCAATAACGAAAAAGTATTGATATGTCAGTAACTTGTATTTGAAATGTACACTCCTAAAATAATTGCTTAACTTATTTTTCCTTTTTAATAGAAATTCTATTTACTTATATAAAAAAGTTTAAGAAGAATAAATAAATATGTTGAACATTTTGTCTCATATAGTGTTTAATATTCTCAAATTAATAAAACAAAGTGGACTTTTATGTCTAATACATTTAATTTCCGCTGCGTTGCTTTTGGTCGTTATAAATTCCATTTCTTACTATAGATTCAATTGTGAGATGTTTTGGTTATCCTGATATTTCTAAATATAATTTGATAGGAAACTTTAAAATGAGTAAATAGTTTATAAGTAAAGATACCCACAATTTAAAAATAATAATTAAATTTAAGCTACTATTATAAAAAACAAATGCACAATTTTTATGTATTTATTCAATGATTTTGCATTTCTATTTTAGTTTCTTCAATATTTTATACAAATTGCAAAGTAGAAATAATATAATGCGTTCAGTACATTCTATCATAGTATTTTAATAATATTGAAAATGGCGAGTGTGAAAATACATTTGATAGCGCGAGAATACTCCCTTAAAAAGGAACTTTTTGTCAATATCGAACTTGATTTCAATAATCTCGAGATGTTTTTCATGTTTTAGTGTGAGTCCGGTATTATGTCATTAACTGATTTATTTAATTTTATTGATTTTCATGTTTTTGAACAAATGATAATTTCTAATTTTTAAATTTAAATAAATTAAATTCGTTTATGATTATCTAATATTAGATTATTTGAATTATATAATAAACTAAAAATATAATTAGAAAGCTTATCTAAATACTGTAGCTAAATAAATATTAGCCACAATATTTAGATAAAATTTCTAAGTATAAATAATTTTTTAATTGGAAATAAGACTCAACAATAATAATAAAATTAAGATATTCAATGCAATGATTGATTTATTTTACTACACATAAATTGTTTTTTTAAGATGTAATGTGATTACAAATGTATGCGCGTATAATTACAACTGTCAGCTAACAACAACAATAACTTTAAAATGTTGAAAAAAATATTAAAACATATATTTGATAAACATTATGTATTGTATACCTTTATTTGCAGAAACAAAGATCAATTACTTTATAATTTTAATGACATTAATTTCTCACAATACTGAAATTAAATATTTTCATTTTTGTAATATTTTTTAATATTTTGAATTACATTTTCTACTACTTTTAAAATGTGTGACGTAATTTTTGAATTACATAAATTAATATCCAGAATTTTCTAGCAAAATAAATTTTCGATTTTTATGAAAAGTAATATCAAGATAGTTAGTTTTCGTATTTTCTAATATAGTTTGCTTTAAAATCTTCAATTGATTTTTGAAAAACTTTTTTGTTTCTGTTTTAAAGATGTTCTTAAAACAGAACATCTTCTTTTTTTAAGTAGCAAAATTTTGAGATGTTTAAGTGTAATTTATTATGCAATGTTTATTTATAATATTTACGTTATACATTCGTAATCTTTCTTAATATATAATATTAAGAAAGATTACGAATGTATAACACAATGTAAAAATTTTAATCTAATGAAAATATTTAATTTTTGATTTTATCAAAATGTATCAAAACATTAACTGGTATATCAATAATTTAAATATCAGTCTATAAAATTGATATTTCAAATAATTTATGAATAAATTGAACATTATAAAATATCAAAAATACTTTTCATTTATATGAAGCAATATATTTAAAATAAGTAAGCTATTTCTTTGAATTTATTATAACATTTTAAAGTTTCCAAAAAAATACCAACATATTGTTTTTTTATTTAACACAATAAAGTTGTTAAATAATATTACTTCTGAAGTTTCAATATCAGGAATCTACAACAGTTAAAAATAATAAAACATTATATGTGAAAAAGAAATAATTTTCACAGTATTAATTTGCTGGAAAGATGAAATATAAAAATGATTTTCAACACGATATTGAACACATTATTAACAATATATGTTGTTCAATATTATAAAAGTCTATGCTTGTGTTCCGATATAAATATGTAAACATCCATTATATAAAAATTACATGGTAAAAATATTTATATAAAAACATTTTTTCTATACATTTGTTTATTATTCATTCTACCGTCTCAGTGGCAATTTAAGTGTTAATTTTATTTTATCCATTGGTTTATATAAAGTGGACTACCACTCCTGAGGTGTAAGGCAAACCTACAAATGCGACTAAATATCAAACCCTCAAGTCCCATTCATTTTTCATCTCAGTTCTTATAAGTAAAATGGAGATTCACTTTTAAATGCGCTATAAATTAATTGACCAATCAAAACGCATGCGAACTGGTTCTCCTCCATTTTATTCAAGAATATCAATTAAGAATTCATTTGAAAATATAGCGATGTAATTAATATGAAAACTTCGTTCCATGATTTTGACCTATTTAACTGAAGCATATTAAATATTTGAAATTTCTGACTGATGAATGCATTCAGTTTTTTCAATTTACAGCCACAATTCCTCACATTTAACATTAAAAACGTAGAAACTCAGATTTTTTAGTGAGTGTTTGCAGTTTTCCATAAAATATAACTATTAACATTCATATTTGAATAAACATTCTCTTCTGATTGATAAATGACATACTTATTTTTCGAAGTTTCGGTATTCCCACATAATCTTTTCGAGACGGTTAAATTATAGTTTACGGAGGTAACAGAAAGGTCACAATATTTTTTTATCTTCATTTCGTGATAGATAAGTAAGATTTTGAAGCGGATTTCTTTAAACTTTGAAAGTTCTGTTCAAATGTGAAAACATATTAAACGACTTGGAAACGCATAGAAAAAAATACACGAAATTATTAGCATTATATTCTTTAATTAAATTCTAATTCTTTCTAAAATAATTTTTTTTCTGGTCAAGTGTTTTTGAATGATAAATATTTTCTCTTTCCCACATACACTTTATGAAGTCGCACATTTTTTTCCTTATTTCTGAATCAGAAATCCACAAACTAGACATAATTTCTTATTTTCGCACCCTTTTGCTTAGTTAAGTAAAAAAATTTTTATTTTATATCCCTTTTATATTGCATCGATGTTTGTTTTCATTTATATATAACTTATTTTTCATTACAAGTACTTTCATTCATATCAGTAGTATCTTGAAATTATAACTGAAATTAATTAGAAAAAAATATCTCGACCATTTTTACAGTCATTTTATACAAACAAATTGTATATAAATACATTGATAAAGTACAAATCCGTTTAGTTTAGTTTCAACCAAATATAACATTTTTTAAATAATCAAACAGAAAATACAAAAGTAGACATTATTTAGGGGATTATTATGTATGCAATAAATAAACACATATGAGATATCAGCAGGAGGATCAACAAATGGCATGTATTCATTATATTTAAACAGGTTATTAATGAATAAAAAGAAATCATGACAACAGTGGAAAATCTATCTCAATAATTTGTTCATTTAGGATTTTAAATTGTAGCATATTCTGAAATAAATTTTTATATTACATACTGATATTGCTTAAAAATTATTTAAATTTGCTGCGACTTATAAGTGTAAGGAAAAGCATTTTACAATAAACTTAATCAGTTTTATTAATTAATCTATTTTTTATTTTATTGGAATACATTTTCTTATTTCTATTAAAAAAATTTATGTTTTCTGTGATTTTTTTCAAATGCAAAATTTTAATGAAACATTTCAAAAATAATGTTTTTTCCTCGTAATTTAACTCTTGAAAACATTTTAAGGCAATTTTTCCATAGATAATTTTTAAATAAATAATATATTATTTAATGGAAAT
The DNA here is from genome assembly GCA_030067965.1 of Latrodectus elegans. NCBI lineage: Eukaryota > Metazoa > Arthropoda > Arachnida > Araneae > Theridiidae > Latrodectus > Latrodectus elegans. The sequence continues at coordinate 31,877,927 of CM057822.1, read as the reverse complement.
AAAATAAAAACCACATCAAATATTTAATAATCTGCATTTCTTGCAAATATATTTTTAAAATTATTACTTATGAGATTTGAAGTAGCTGAAAAAATATTTTATTCAATAAATATTTGTAATTAAATATATCATTTATTTTAATAATGATATAAAATAAGTGAAGATGTTAAATAAATGTACTAAAAAATTTTTAAGTATTTTTCTATAAGAAAGCATATTTAAGTTTCTTATAAATTTTTAGATCTCTTATATACCGCGTTATAAAATTCTCAATTTAAATTATATAGCAAATGATTACTTAAATACATTTCAAACTGCGCATTAGAAATTCAAACTGCGCATTAGAAATTCAAAAGATACTGCTAGTAAACTGAGTTTAAAATATTTCACTAACTAACAACGTTTTTTTCAAATATTTCTAATTTCTGTTAATGTTTGATAAAAACTTACAATACTCACTAGTACTACATTTAGCTCAAGAAGCAAATTTTATTTCTTTGAAAACAAAATTATTTGAGAATTATTTATTGAAATAAAAAAATGTATATGTGCTTTAAGAATCGAACGTAATGGCGAAGAAAAGAAACATACAATTTCTAGGCAGAAAAAACGTAATTTATGTCTATGAAAAGTTTAAATAAAATTAAACTTCTAAAGTCCAACTGATTTTTATTCTTGCATTATACAGACTTTTTCAATAAAAGATATAAGATAAATAAATATGTTATATTTTTTTAACTTCTTCATTTAAAAATTACTTTAATTTATTCTTCAATACTAATTCATAGTATTCAAATACATTGATATAATTTTAATTAAGAAGTATGTTTTTGAAGAAGCAAAATTGATTTTCAATTTGGTTCTTTAATTGCAATCAGCTTATTTTTGTCTGATGATATCAAATTATATTCTTTCTATTTAGTTTTAACTTAATGATTCAACGGATATTTCTCATTACAAGTAATGGGAGAACTAAGAAAATAATTTTCGATACTACAAAGAGAAGAATGTTATGAAGTTTAATAATTTGATAAAGACGCTCTTTGAAGATATGCGATGAAAATGTAAAACTTTATGTAAATATAAGACTTTACAAATTCTACTATTATAAACATAAACATTAGTTTCAGAATCCTTAAAATAGTAAAATTTCCCATTATAACAAAATACTTATAATAAATTTTAAAAAAGTTCGTATTCGTTTATGAATGATTCCTTTACAAATTTAAGGCACATTATAAGGTGTACATGAAAATTTTGAAATCAGATCGCGTGTAATCAATTTACCTCATTTTTTTTCATTTTGAGTAATTTATCTAATTCATCAATACGCGTTATACCCTTTTATATTCATTTATAATTTTGCTAATCTTATGTGATGGCTATTTTTGAATGTTAATATTGATACAAAAATCTTAAATACATATTATGTTTTTCATTCATAAAATGAAGAACATTAAATAATTTAATTAAAATTTGAAAAAATATTTATTTATATTTTAATTTCAAATAGTTTGAATATAATTTCATGTCCTGATTCTTGATAAAGTTTTAGCTGAAAATCACGTTTTCAAACTTAATTTTTTTAATCAAATTCTTAAATTTTGGATCGAAAATAAAAACAACTAATTTTATGTTTCATAATTTCTACCCTCAATTTCTTGTTTTACATTATTTCTTTTATTTGAAAATTGTCAGTCAAATAGCTAATTTTTTAACTAAATTAAGTTATCTAGTATTTATTGAATGATTTATAACTAATTAAACTACCCCAATTTTTATTTCTTAATTTTTCTATTTCATTATTCTTACAACAGTGTTTTCCTTATATTTCTATTAATGTTAATACAAGATGTAAGAATTTAGAACTGAATAAAGGAATTGGTGTAAGAGATTAAAAGAAAATTTCAACAGTATTGAAATAGAAATAGTTACAAATTTGAAATATATAATTAAATATACGTAAATGAACAGAGTGTGTGCTTCGAGAATGATGCATTGCTTCATTCCAATATTGAAGTTTTAAATCATCTAATTTTCTAAGAAATTTTTCTGTATCTACAACAGATTGATGCTTAATTCTGTGTAATCTGTAAATGAATTTAAATGTATTCTGTTGACAATTCATTTGCCAATACTTATTTCACTAAATAATGATAAAAATCTATGAAATTAAAAAGAGTAATAAACTTTTAAGTACTATGCAATGTATACTTTTACTGATTTGCTTCATTAAAAATTTGTGTTTAATGTTATGTTACTGTTGTATCTCTGTTTTCAAATAATAAATTCACTGGTGGCCACCTAAATTACAACCCCAAGAAAGACAAGAGATATCACAACAAAATTTATTTTGTAGATAACATGTTGACCAAGGATCAAATGGTTAAATTCATAGACTTATGTGAAGTGTGATTTCTGCCAAAATCAGTAGTTAGAGTAGTTGCCATTGTTGGAGATCACCGCTGCTACATGCCACGCCATTGATTCAAAGAGACTTTGGATGTGTTTTTGCGAAACAGAAGACCGAGCAGCTTTCGCACGTGGTCAAAGTTGATCTAGTGCAGCAACTAGGGATGTAATCTGGGTTTATCGTTCAGCAACCATGGACCACATACCTCTATCGGTGAAATATCCAGATAACGAGTTGGCCAAGGTAGCAATTCAATCTGGCGGCTGATGAAGAACCCTCGGAGAATGCGTGCTACATGTGATGGCGCTTTATCCTGTTGAAATATGGCTGTCGGCAAGCCTGAAGGTAAGGAATAGCCCTTTGAAGTGACGCCATAGGCGTGTTGTGAAATTCTAATTATTTGCAAACTTCATCTCCAACTGCATATTGAATTTCATGTTATTTGCATGCTCCCTTTAGGGTATTGCCTTTAAGGTGACCAGCAGAGTAAATTACAGAATTGTTTGAAATTAAAAACAATTATTTGTGTCTTAGACATGATTTCAATAATAATACATTAATTTATATTAAATATAAGCTTATTTAACTGTAGAAGACTAGTCAACTTATTATAAGAATAATATTTTAATATTTATTTTTCTTGAATACTTTAATATTATTTATTTATCCAAGTCTAAAACCAATTATCAATGAGTTTATATTTGCGTCACTTGTAAGAAATTTTATGAAATGGATTTATTGTTGATAAACTTGTTTGTTAAATTTCAATTGCGTTTATGAAACATTTTAACAACATTCACTTAACAAAATTAAAAAATTCCCCTCAAATTTGAATTTGGCATTTATGTATAGATTAATTTTAAAAATGGACAATATTTAAAATCTTTTATTTAAATGTCTTTGAGAATATAAATTGATCAGAATAATGAATACCTTTTTGTCATTGCTATCAAATAGGACTTGTGTAAATTCTTAATTTTTTATATTTAAATATTGTATAAAATGATAAAGCTGATGAAGTTTTATACATTTGTAATATATTAGTATTTGATATTAAGAAGATTTAAAATCTATTAATTTTAATCTTCAAAATAATGAACTAATATTAAATGATTTATTCTTTTTCAGAAACATATTATTATTATAAAAAATAAATGTTTCACAATAATCATGTTAATTCCAAAAATTCTTGATTTTTTTTCCTTGAGTCAGTTAATGTAATTAAATACTTATTTTTCGTTCAATTGAATAATTACAGAAATGAATATTTTTTACATTAATTAATTCATATTTATAAAATATTACTTATATATTTTTAAAAGACTAACAACTCTATTTGGCAAGGCATAGTTCTCTTTTTTGAAATTTAGCCAAGTTACATTGCCATGACCACAATCAATTTCATATGTCAATAAAAAAACAATTTATATCACAATTTTATACATACTAAGATGAAAAGTGTTTTTAATTTTACTCGATTGGTAAAAAGTATAATATAATTTACATGCCGATAACAATGATTCGCGGCTTTTAAAAGGAAAATGGCTCTGAAACAAACCATTTTTAAAATCCTTGTACAGATACATTATAGACTATATTAAAAGAAAATTTATTACTCATTTATTACTGAAAATTTATTACTGAAGAAAAGAAAATTTATTACTCATTGCTTATCATAATATTTAAGAGCTGAAGATATTCTGGTCAATCAGAGTATTCAATCAAGCCAAACTATTCTTAAATTCAAATGTAAAGTAATCCAAAATTAGTGTATATATATATATATATATATATATATATATATATATATATATATATATATATATATATATATATATATATATATATATATATATATATATATATATATATATATATATATATATATATATATATATATATATATATATATATATATATATATAACGACAAATCAGGCAGCGAAGATAACATATATCATATATATCTTAATTATGAATTGGATAGTAATTCTTTTCTACAAATTTTAAATGAAAAGGAAAATGGATGCATAAAAATAGGTACGATGGGAGCAAGTGACATAAATAAATAAATAAAATTATATTGAAGTGAATGTTAATGGGGCACTTTAAAACTGCAATAAAACCGTAAAAGTTTATAGTAGTTTTACACGAAAAAGAGGTTTTTTCCTTGAAAGGAATGTATGGACTTATATTTTAAAAAAGATGTATTATCTTTCTGTTATTGTTTGGCTAGTCAAGAAGTTGGATTTACAACCCTTTCCTGTATGTATAAGATTTACACTCTAATGTTGTGATCGAAAAATAGCCAAAGGAAGAAATGGAGTGAAGTATGTCTTTAAATAAAAGAATTGCTCTGTTTTGGGAAGAGAAAAGAAGTTTTTTAAAAAACGAGGCAATAGAACTAGCAATTGGTAGAGAAATGACAGTTCAGATTTAAAGACAGCAGTGGAACTATACTTGACAGAGATTAAAAATATGGGAATTCAGATTTAAAGACTACAGTTGTAAGATACTGATAGAGACTTGAGAGACATAGATTTAAATACAGTAGTTGAAAAATGCTGATGAGCATTGAAGAGATGAGGACGCAAAAAGGAAAAAGGTGAGAAATATTGAAATATAGAAGTGAGGAGAGACCAAATGCGAATCCACTGAATTGCTCTGCATTGAATAACATTTAATTTCACAAGTCATAGAATCTGTCAAGAATATAATAATGGAGATATAGGTGAATACACACACTAGGATGAGAAAATATTAGAAGTTTTCTCTCAATTGTTTTCTGATGGGTGTGTTTAATAACTTTCTTCTTTTCCTCAGGCTGACCAAAAGTTTTTTAATAAATATATCTAAAAAAACATTTATTTAAAAGGGGGAAAGCGATAATGATAATGGATATATTATTTAAAATGTATTCTAATGTAATAAATTGAAGAATAAACACTCTCTATAAAGTTTTATCTGTATTTTTCTAAATATATTATGGCCCTTGAAATTGCATTTGAATCTTGGTTAGCTCGGATAGGCAAAATTTCTCATCACATTTAAAATATTATAATTTATTCTATTAAAGAAAGAAATCAAATCATTCATTTATATCATTTTTGGAGAAATGATTTTTTTAAACGTACTAAATTGTAAATGAATTTTTTTTTTACAATGAATGGCAAAATTTAAGTATTTTTATTTCTTACTTTTTTATTCATTATATTTATATTATTATTTATTACGTTTTAATAACTGACAGTATTTTTTATAATTTTCAGTCAAAATAAACATAGATGTTTTATAAATGACAAAAGATTGCACAAAATATCAATCAAACAAATTTTGCAACTTTTCTGCCCAATCCTTTTCAAAACTTAACTAGTTTAATTTACATGTACCACAATAAGCTTGTTTATTTGCTATAAATGTAATTTTTTTCTGCACATTTCAGTAATATGAAATTTTTGTTAATTTTTTCACTATTTTTAATTAAAATTTTAATGTGGATATAAGATTATTTTATTATTATGATTTTTAAAAGAAATGACAGTGTTATAAAAATAAAAACTTGTATTAAGGATTGATTTTATGTAATTTAACAATTACGATTTTTGAAACATTAGGGCTTTAGTAGAAAAAACTTTAAAGAAGCATAAATAATTTTCATAACCATGCATACATTTTTCTGAAAATTTATATTTGAAACATCAAAGCGCAAAAAATTAAAAGACATTTTTTTTTAATAATTACTCAGTGTACTGCCTCAAAAAGCTACCTAATGAACAAGCAACATAATACGTTAATTTGTTCTTGATAAAAAAATGATATTTCATAATTATATAATTAAGGTATGATATTAAAATTTTCTGCATAATCCATATTTAAGAAAATTAATTTTTTGTAAACAAACGAAAGCGCTTAAAAGTATAGCTCATTAACATTAAATAAAAGAAATAACATTTAAAAATGTTTACTTTCAAAAATATGAATAAAAATAAAAACATTTAAAGGGAAGTATTAAGCTATTTCCCTTCTTCCAAAAGGTAAATTTTGAGATTGATTTTGCAAACAAAAATATGAAATGTTCTCAAATGTTTTTATAAAATATTAAAGTAAAAATGTATTTAAATTATTCGAATCAAAATACAGGAAACATATTGTAATTTATTATATCTTTTGGGTTCTCAATACTCTTTTTATGAGTAGTGAAAGTCTTAAAACTTAAATATAACAAATTCATTCAAAGACCATATTTTTTTGTTTTATCCTGCTTTTAAGAAACTGCATAAATGTTGTGATGTCAATGTATTAAATAATCTTTCAATATTTATATAGTAACTAAATATATATGAGAGTTTTCATTTAAAGAAAATGTTTTTATAATTCCCGCCCCTTCAAAGCAAAAGCTTAATTCTGGTTGAAACACTTTAATGTGGTTTTTAAATACAAGAGTCTCAACATAATAAAAGAGATGATTCATAAAAGAATCTTGAAAACTTTAATATAAAATGAGTTTTACAGAATGAAACATGGAGCCAAAATAAGATATTTATAAAAGGGCAACTCTGATATTTTTGAGATACAACTAGGTTTTTAAAGTTATAGTTACAAAATTTTAGGTGTGTTCAAAGTAGTCTCCTCCAACATCAGTGCACTTTTGTAGAGGAATTTTTCAAAAATTAAATACCTCAAGCCATTTATTTCTTGGAAAAGATTAAAAAATGCATTTATAGCCACATCAATCTCTTCTTCTGAATGAAAACGACGTCCACGTAAGTCCTTTTTTAAATTAAAGAAAAACCAAAAGTCGCATATAGCTAGATCAGGTGAATACGGCGGATGTTCCATCACTTTAATTTGTTTTTGTTTAAAAAACTCGATTGTTAATCCGGCTTTATGTGAAGATGCATTGTCATTGTGAAGCATTAGTTCCCTAACATTCAGTTCTTTAGAATTTCTGGAAGACATTTAGTGATACACTAGTTTGCTGTTACTCTCTTCGGTCCTTCCAACTTGATGGCTTTGACTAATCCCATACTTCTGAAGAAAACGGCATACATCACTTTTTCAGTGCGCGTTGTTATTTCACCATTGTCGGCGTGGGATCAACTTCAAAGACCCATACTTTGCTTCCTTGACGTGTTGGAACGTCAATAAACTGTATGTATGTTTCATCACCTGTTACAATTTTAGAAATGATGGTGGCCACAGCATTTAGCAATTTAAGAGTTTCTTTACTGATTCTGACACGCTCCTCCATTTTTTGCTCAGTTAGATTATGGGGATCCCAACGGCAAAATAATTTTTCATATGTGATTCTTCATGAATGATTTTGTGAATGGCTGCGGATCCAATGTTAAGTTCCATCTGTATCATTTGATAGGTACGAGTTTATAATCCATTAACATTTTTCGTATGGCAGACACATTATCTGGGATTACTGCCGACTGTGGCCTTCCTGTGTGTTCTTCATCCTGAAGGAAATTGCGACCTGTTCTAAATCCTCTAAATCATCTGAATACAGTAGCACGAGCTAGAGATTTATCACCAAATGCTAATTGCAACCGTTGAACGCATTCTTCTTGATTTAATTCTGTTTTAAAATCATAGAAAATCACAGCGCAAAAGTGTTCTCGCGTCAACTCCATTTTCTCTTCTCTTCAAAATTTATTCTACGCTATTAAGTCAGTAAAAAATCATCTTCTGTGTTAAAATACTTTGCATTTTAAAATTAAACCTTTATTTTTAATTTTGTAAATTCTCGTCTGCACGTATCTCAAAAATTTTAATGTAACCCTCGTATAAGATCTGTTACATGTTAATTTTATTTAATGCGCCTTAATTTCATTTAATATAATTTAACTAATGAATTAGTAACAATTTTTCAGAAATGTTTAACAATAATCATTCTGGGAAACTCAATATATTGTTATAAAATATTCTGTAAGATCTATGTGATTGAATGAAAATATAGCTGCTATTTGATAAATGGTAGCTTTTCATATTTTATTTGTAATTGTTTTTTAAAATGCTATTTGAAAACCATGAATTTTGATTAAAATTTATTTTAACGACGCATAAATGCATTATCATCGGGGAATAAATTATAAGACCTATTTTCTTACAAGAGCCAGAAGATTTTCCTGCAATTGAAAAGGGGAAAACAATTAACAAATACCATGATGTAACATGTTGCTCTTACCTCTACACAATATTTGAAGACAAAACAAGTAACGCTAGATCTTGTATCGCTAGTAGCCCTCGGCTCATAGCTGATCGGTAGCCGGTACACCAGCTTCCAATCCAAAGTCAGCAACGACATCCGCGCCGACCAAAAAGCCCATGACACGATCTGATTCTTGCGCGCAGACCGGCCTCCAACCAGTCTCGTCCCTGACGGAAGATTGGGCCATCTGCCTTTATTGATATCAGCATAAGAACATACATAGTAATTTTACATGTTTTGAACTATATGTACAATAGATAAGGGATGATTATGATTTAAACATATGATGGTAATGAATTTATGAATATTGTGTACATTGTCTGTTTCAATCCTTGTTTGACTTTGAGATTATTTAGTAGTTGTTCTATTTGCATAGATTTGTAATTTTTGGGAAACTGTTCTCTTCTAATTGATTTGTATTGCTCGCAATTGTAGATTATATGTTCGATGTCTTGTTTGTGACTATCATATTGACATTTTTCTATTTTATTAAAGAATCTATTTTGGTATGCTCCAAATCCTCCATGACCAGTTTTGATTCGATTGAGCAAGAAATCTGCGGATATGCTTTTTTCTGTTACTGTCGGATAAATATTGTATAAACGTCTACTTTTGTTTGAATTCGTCCATTTATGTTGCCTTTCTTGTATTATGTTTTGTTGCTCTATTGTTTTTGATTGTTGTTTTGAACAGGGGGCAATATGAGTTATTACGTTCTCCTTTATGGCTTGCTTTGCCTGCATATCTGCCAGTTCGTTTAATTTTAATGCCTTTGTGAGATTTAACCCAATGAAAAGTGAATATTTTTATTATGTTGTAATAAGTTGAGTATTTTGTCAACTGCTTTATTATTATATTTATTATATTTTAAGGAATACAAAACTGAACGAGAGTCTGAATGTATATGGCAATTTTGGATGTTATTTTTAATTGAGTATTCTATCGCTGTCAGAATTGCTACTGTTTCTGCTTGATCGTTTAATCTAATGCGGATAATATTTACTATTGTATTGTTGTGTCCTATTATGGTAGCTGCTCCTACTTTATTGTCTAATTTAGAGCCATCTGTGAAAGCATAGAACTCTTGTATATTGATTGAATCTGTCCAGTTTATTGAATGTTTCTCCCACGGGGGGTTATTTTGCGTGTATTTTATCTATGTATTCTTCTTATCAAATTATATATTTCTTATTTTGACATTATTTCCATGATTATCTAGTAGGTATATTTGCTTAAGAATTTGAGCCAAAATGTGGGCAGCCAGTTAGCACTTGTAGAGCCTCTGTTGATACTGTACTGTAACATTTGGAAATTTTGAGTAGTGGTATTCTTTGAATTTGATTTAATTTTATATTTATTTTAACTGTATTCTTGTACCAAGCCGGTGTTGCATATAAAATCATTTTTTCAATAACTACTTTGTATATAATTTTTGTGATCCGGGATTTCAGACCCCATGTTGCGCTAATTATCCTATTTAGCTTATTCATAAACTTTTTCTTTTATAATATTCAAGTGATCTGTCCAATTTAGCGTTGTATCAAAAGTAACTCCGAGGTATTTAATATTTGATGTATATTTGATTTTACTGCTCAGAATTCGTATTGTAAGTCTCCTTGATATATCTTTCTTTATAGTAAATATTATATAACAACTTTTATTAATGCTTAGATTTAGTTTGCATTTATTAATCCATTTTTCTATTGTTTGGATTGGTTTTGTTGACATATTTGAGAATTTATAATATGTTTTATCTTTTAGTAAGACAATTAGATCATCTGCGTAAGCTTGAATGTAGGTATTATCTTCAAATTGTTCATTTACCGCTAGGTTCCAAATCAGTGGACCGAGTGATTAGCCCAAAGGTACTCCAACGTTATATTTTACTAAGTTTTATTCAGGATCAAAGTAGGTTCTATCCAGTAGAAATGAATAAATTGTTTTATACAAGTTCTTATTTAATTTACAATTATTTAAAATATCCATAATATGGTCACTTCTAATTGAATTAAATGCGTTTTTGATATCGAGTGATATTAAACAGGTATACAGTTTATTTTTCTTATTATCGTTGATTCTGGAGACTATATTTCATATATGACGTCATCTGTGCTTTTGCCCTTGGTAAATCCATACCGTTATTTGTTTAAGTAATTTTGGGATTCGACTGCATATGTTAATCTATTGAACAATATCTTTTCCAAGATCTTTCCAAAGACTGGGAGTAAGCAGATCGGTCTGTAGGAGTCTTTTTGTTGCAAATCTTTTCCTTCTTTGGGGATTAAAACTATTTTTGCAATCTTCCAAAGATTATTTAATATTCATAATTTAATTAATATCTCGTTAAACCATATTTTGTCTAAGTTAAGCAGTTCTTTATATACATCGAGTTCTTTGTTGTTGTAACCTGGTGCTTTCCCAGATTTCATTTCGTAAATTACTGCTTCCGATTCTTCAGTATTGATATCTTTGCTATTTTCATTTATGTATTTTTGTTCTATTTTTTCAATATTCTCGCATGGAAAGTTGTATTTCAGTATTTCCTTTGTTGCCTGAATTCGACTATCAGTATATGTTCCATCTTCTTTTTCAATCATGCTTATAGAGTGATATGAGTTATTTTGTCTGATTGATTTATTGTGGTTACCAAAGGCATTTTCATTTGTGATTGAACTCAAATAGAGTTTGAAAGCGGTATGTTTTGTATATATTATGTTCTTTCTATAAATTTCTGCTTCTTTTTTATAAATGATTTTGTATTTTTGTCTTTGTTCTTGGTCTGTTTCATTTTGGTATCTTCTCCGCAGAGCTCTTTTTTTCGATCTTTGTTTAGTTGAATCTTCTGTCCACCAATAATTAGTTTTCCGTTTCCTCTTTTTATTTTTCTTTCTGCAATCCATACAAATGTTTTGTAATTTATTTTCTATTGATTCAACTAATTCATTAGCCTCTAATGTCTTTATTGTGTCTATTTTTATTTCATTAATAAGTTTTTGTAGTAGTAGATTTTAAGCTTAGGCCAGATTAAGGTTAACCTATTTAATCTTGGTTCTTTCTGCATTTTGTAGTTATTTACTTTAAGTTTGCAAAGCATAATATTGTGATCACTTGCAGTGAAGTTATCGTTTATTGTCCAATCAGTTATTTTTTCTCTTTGAAGGTTTTTAGTAATTAACAAATCGATCCAGTTTATACCCAGTGTACTGTTATAAGTTGGTTTGCTATTTGGATCATTTTCAATGATTAGGTCGTGTTTAAATACAAAGTCCATTACTCTTTGTCCTCTCGGATCAGTGCTCCTCGAGCTCCAAATTGAAGACTTTGCATTAAAGTCGCCAAATATTGCCGATGGTTCATTACTATTAGTTATTATTATTGGTTCTAAAATGTCTAATACTGTTTCTATTTCTTGAGATGGAGGTATATATAATGAGCAGATATTTAGGTTTATTTCCTGAGCTACTATTTTAATAATAATTATTTCTCTTTCCACTAATATTGTTGTTGCTTTTAATCCTTTTATAATTAATATGACTGCTTTGGGCTTGGAATCTGATATTATTTGTGATTGGTTAGAGATATCAATTATTTTACTTTGATACACGTATGGGTCGTCAATTGATGCATTATCTATTTCATTCATTTTTAATTCTTGAGCTAAAGATAAGTTTGTTGCTTGACAATGATTTAGGTTTACAAGTAGGAACTTTATTTCATAGTTATTATCTCTACAATCCGTAGTCTATTTTTGAGATAACATTGTTATATTTTTTACATATATTGAGCATTTATTATCTTTAGCGCTGTGATCTATTTTGTATTTAATTTTAATTTTTTCGTCATGTTCAGAACAGTTGCAACACTTTAATTCATTTTCGCATTTGTCTTCTTTGTGATGTTGACCACATCTACCACATCTCTCATAGTTTTGACACACTTTGGCAAAATGGCCATAATTTAGGCATTTGTAGCGTTGAAAAATTCTGAGATATTCCCTAAATCTAACGGCTGTCCAGCCCAAATAAAATCTTTTGATATCTTTTATTTTTGGACAATCTCTTCTATCAACACTTAAAATCCAGTTGTTTTCATATCTGCCGTTGTATTTATATAAAACTTCATGTCCAATATTTGCGTCTAAATTGTTTTGTTGTATTACTTTTTTAACAATTTCATCTTTTTCTATATCTTTGTCAACTTCATATAAGATAATTCTTGGTTTTCTTCTGTTTGGTTTTGTTGCTATTTACTCTTCCTCTTTGTCTTGGTTTCTTATTTCTCTTATTATTGTATCTATATCCTCTGCAGTATTAGTTTAAATTATTATGCCCCCTTTCCTAATTGCTCTTGTTTTATTAACAATTACTTTGACTTTAACTGGATCAATGATTTTCTTAACCGTCTGTGTCGTTTCATCCGAGGTCTTGCCTTCTTTTTTAGGGTATATTATAACTACATTATTTTTCCTTTGTATCGAACGGTCCCTGTTTTCTCTTATTTTACATTGTTGTTTCATCGTTGTATCTGCGTTGCTTACCTGTTGAACGATGGCAGCATAAGATTTCGTTGTTTTGATTTGTCCTTTTAATTGAGCAATTTCATTTAACTGATCTATTATGATTTTCCTTCGGTCTCCTATTCCATCTCTCATTTTTGACTGAGATGGAAGTGTTAATTTGCTGTTCGCAATAATGGTCTGCAAGTCCTTTTCTATATCAAGTATGTTATTTAATTTTTCATTTATTTTCTGATCTTGACTCGTAATAGAATTTTCTACTTCTTGAAGAGACGATACTTCCGTCATGGTGGCAAAGTACTAGTCTAAAGCACACTTAACTAAATTTATAATAAATTATAATAAGGAACAAAGTAGTTTGGCACACCTGACCAAAAAAATTTTCTAAATTAAATTTGCAATAAGTACAAAAAGCAGTGTCCCCTCCGCCTACGTTAGCCATGGTGTTATTGGTGTTACTGGGAGCCACCAACGTAGAGGTGTAGGTAGGAGTCAAGAGTAGAGATTTGAATTACAAATGCACTAAACGCGGGAGTGATTAGATTTACCTTTTTTCCCAGAATAGACTCTAGGCCATTGTTCTGGGAAGGTACAATATACTAACAATATTTCAAATCTCTTGGGACTGGCTCCCTGACAAAACAAGTAAAGCTATAAAAACAATAACTTCCAAGCTATTTTTCTTGACAAGTTAGATTATTCATATCTATATTATCTAATAATTTTAATCTATGGAAAATGTATCTAAGCTATGATTATAATTAATCACAACTTTAATGACTGTTACGATAAAAGTTTTATTATTATATACTGAAGTATATATTATCGTAACTGCAATTTTTCTTTTTATTCCTTTTAACTATAAACGCTAAAAAAAGAATATTAAGTAACCTTAAATTCATATTCTTGTAAATTTGAATGTTATAAAACAAGTTGTAGACAAAGAATTCATCTTCTGTGACCAGCTTCGTAGAACAGGTCAGTTTACTATAAGGAATATAGAAACAAATTTACAATTTCTTCCATATTCCTTTAAAGTAAATTTGCATTACATTTTTCAGTAAAGGAGGGAATAAGTAGATTTGACGTCATACTAAATAGTATCCAAAAGATTTCTAAAATAAAAATTTAAATTCGGGGAACAATATTACCTTCCAAGAATCTCAAAGACAAATTTGCCTTCACTAGTTTTAATAAAATTTTTTAATAATGTTTAAGCAGAATGCTGTTTCGGTAAATGAAATTTTAAATTAATGTTTTAGATTTAAATTCAATTTCCGAGGACAAAAAATCATTCAAAGATTAAACATATTTAATTTTTGATGATGCATAATGTTCTATTTTAAAAACTGATTAATTTTCAATACATTAAAAATCATTTTTTTAATTCTCAATTCCAAGAAACATTGATTCAAAATTACTGCTTAAGATTCAATACTTATTTATTATCTTTTCGCTGAAATTCCATTTCATATCAACATATAAATATCAAATGCATTTCAAAATAGTTATAGGAAATTGTAAAATGGTTTAAAAATAACTTTCTAACTTTTTTAATTGTTCGGTAGTCTAATTTCTTGGAAGCTTGAACGTTTTTTGAAGCAAATATTCTTTCACTGATTTTGTCTATTACTAAAAATTGAAAATCGAGAAACTTTTATGATTTAGTTGTGTGTGTGTGTCAGATACTTAATATAGTGGTTATAAAAATATCATAATGACTTTGTAATATCAAAATTAAAAAACTTCTTTTCTCGCCTTCATTTATTGTTCCTAAACATCAAATAAGAATCTTAAAAGATGGTGAAGGGCTTCAATGATTAGCAAAAAATGATAAGAAGTGTTTTCTTGAATAATGAGATACATTAAAGATCTTAAGTATTACTGTAGAACCAAACATTATATAATCTGCAAGATATGACAGGAAATTATTTTAAGAAAAAGGGACTCATTCTATGATAAACTATATAGAATAAGTTCCTTTCACTTTCAGTCCAGAAACTGCAATTTTCGTGATTTTATAGTAGAAACCACATAAAAATGTAAACTATAGTATTTCATATCTCCGAGAATCTCCTTTTTGCAATATTTTTAAGCAATCAAATAGAAATATTTCATAATATCTAAAAATGATTTTTGGCGATTTGCCAAAAATTATAGCTTTTTTTTTCATACATATAATAAACTTTACCACTAACAAAATCTGATAAATCACCAAATATATTAGAAAAATAATACCAATGCTTTTTTTCCTTGAATAGCGTAAAAAGCTATTTTTGTAAAAATAATCAAAGCATTATAATTGTAGATGAATAAATATTTTGAGTTGAACATTTCTCTAAATTTTTATTTTTATAATAAAATGAATTTATTGGGTTGTTCGGAAAGTAATTTCGTTTTTCTCACCTGGATCTATTTTTTGCTAGCAAAAACCAACCATTTTGAGAGTGTGGATTCATGGTACTACCAAAAAGGTGGCAAAAGTTATTGTACTAGAATTGCCAATATACAATTCAATTAAATTTTCATTCGCTATACGTTTTTCATTTTTTATAAAAAAAAATGAAACAACTTTCCGAACAACCTAATACTTCATAATCATCATTGTATCTAAAAATATTTGCTTTTTACTCCTATGAATTTCTAGTTAAATAGCACTAATTTTAAGACAAAACGTTAAAAATAACATTCTAAAAGTTATTCTTTAGATTTGCATTAATTTTTATATGTGAATCTTAACAGAAAATACGCATACCAGTACAATGATACGAATACAATAAGTCAGATTATGCTGGAATCATTTCCTTACGTTATCAATCTGCAGCAAATGCCTGATTGGTATAAAAAGTGAGAGTTTGTCTCCGAATATCTCTTCATTTGTTTTATAATTAATCCGAAATCATTATAACATGATTATTTCTTATCCATCTTTTCTTATGCTGAAATCCCTACAATGCTGAAATTCCGGGTGCAATTCCCAACATTATTGCAAAAATAAAAATAGATACTGAACTTTTGATTTTTGAGTGTCTTCCATATCCATATCCATCATTAAATAATTGAGACCTTTATCTTTTAAAACACGTCAATGTAATATAACACTTAATATAAACACGACAAACGAAGATTCTCAAGAACACTTTAGTGGTGAAGTTTACCCAGGGATCAATAATTTGCAGTGAATATTAAAGAGATTTTAAGTAATGTTAGATTCAGCTTGCTAAGTTTAGATGTTAGTGTTATAAGAATGCTATACATATGACACAAATAGATTGTGGCTAACTGTGACATAGATAGAATTTGGCTTTTAGGGTGAATGAAACTCCGTTAAGGGCTAACCTCTGCTGAACAAACATTTTTATTTTCTGCATCCCCATCTGTAGGAATAAAATTTTCCGAATCGACTCGTATATTATATATAAATACCTTTCTTTGTTTATTAAGAAAAGAAACATATGGTACATGTTCAAATGTCTTAGAAGAGTCTTCACATTTTTGGTTAATATTTATCATCAAAATACAAAAAGAAAATCATTTATAATTATTTTATTTATTTCAAAGTTTTTTTAAAAGAAATATTATTGTATTGTTATAAAATTCATATTACTTTAAAAAATAGCTGAAGATGAGTTGAGAGAAAGAGGATGGTGGTTATGAACTTTCAATATGGCATGTTTATTTAAATACAAATTTGACCCATGAATATAACTTTAAAAATAAATAGGAAAAATGGTTTTGGTCTTAAGCACATGCTGATAGGACAAGTATCTATCTGTATTTGTAACAGAAACAATGAGCAAATAAAAATTAAAGAAATAAGATAATAGTTTCGGTCAAGATGTATTTTTATTTTGTGACAGAAAGATTTTGTTTTATTCTTTTAGATTAATTTTAATAAAACTTTAATTTTTGCCAAGTTATATTTAAATTCTCTAGAAATTCACTTTTGGATTAGAGGAAACATGCATTCTTTGTTTCGAAAATCTTTCAACATTGAGTTTTACAATTCTAAAAGAATTGCTTTCACAAACACATATTCAGTTTCACTTGAATAGAAGATGCCCCATTAATATTTTTACACCCTTCAGATTAACAGAGGTTTACAATTCTAAAAGAATTGCTTTCACAAACACATATTCAGTTTCACTTGAATAGAAGATGCCCCATTAATATTTTTACACCTTTCAGATTAAAGATTTGGGATACTAAAAAAGAGGATTTTCAAGGCTTCATATTCCTTTTTCATAATAGATTGGTGTTTCTTCTACTTATAAATTACTTTTGTGTTTGTAACTATTTTTCAATAAATACATTTTCTTAGAATTTTTATCACTAAAAATTTATTTTGTTTTTCAACAAATATATTTCATCAATCACAAATCACATCAAACTCTGGCACTAATAATGAATTTTTTCTTATTTCCATTAAGATTATTAGTAACACTTTTTTTAGCTACACGTTTTCAAAGTTGATTATATTGCTTGTTGTAACGTATTTACGATAAAATTAACTATTCAAATTCCATAAAATTAATGAAGAATTGCCAATTGCCTGAGTTCTTAAATTCGTAATTTTATTACACAAATATTGATTCAATATTTCCTTATCTTTTGCTAAATTCTCCCTATATACTGCAAGAATGTTAAGAAAAAACAATCATTAAATTTTCAATTATTTCTCCCAAGAAACTTTTTCTGATGATATATTATATAAAAAAAACACTTTTCCTATATCCAAATATGAGAAATATTTCTAAATTTCATTTATTCAACAAACTTTGCTTACACAAAACATATTTTTCTGGGGATTTTTAGCAGTTATGCTTTTTAATGTAATTCATTAAATAACTTAGTCATTTTGTGCGTGTTGTTTTAAAATCTTTATTTAATGGAGACCCATACATTTAATAAATTTCTGACCGTTTGTTTTAAATAAGTTGCAAAAACAAAATTCAATTTCCTGAAAATTAAATCATTAGTGGTATGACTCATATAATACAAACATTTGCATATAAGTAAATACACAATAATTTATAATTTACAACGTTTGTTTTTTAATTGAAACTTTCAAATAATATTATAAATATACTCAAATACCTAACAATGAATTTGACAAGAAAAAAGTACATTCGAAAATGTATTTTATTTTACTCAAGGAATATATATTTATTATATAGTTACGTATACTTATTATATTACTAAAAATCATCATAAATAAAATATGTCACCAACACAATATAAAATCAGTAAAAAAACGAGTTAATGATGTTTACTTTAAATTAATTTTACTTGATTTTTTTACAAAAACTTGAAAGTCTTTATGGAATTGATTCTTCGCTTAAAAAACATTTTGATTAATACATTGAAAATACTTTCATAAGCAGATGGTGTTTTAGAGCTGTGCAAGTGAAAGATAAATCCTCTAATGAGTTTCAGATATTTGAACATAGAAAAATCAATTTTGGTGTAAGTAAATGGTTTTATTTATAAAATCTTCGGATGAATATTAAGAAAAATAACTTTTTTAAGCAATTGAAGTTAAAATTTTCACTACCTTTTTTAATTAGTTTTCTTAATTTATGGATAATTTAAATTATAAAATATTATAAAATTTATTCACATGTTATTTTTCCTTTTTCGTAAATGAGCTTTAATTTTAATGAAATGAGCAAACCAAAATATAAATATTATAAATACAAAATGTTTTATAATTTTTATCAACAATATCTTTATAATGAAATATTTTTTTAAGTAATTGTCTTATAATTTTTTAAGTACTGACCACTTGTCAAAAATCTGGATAACCACTTTTTAGCAAAATGGACTGCAGCGAAACTTACAAGAAGAGAGTCAATTAAGTTCCTGAAGGTGTTCACTGGGATTTTTGAGTCAAGCCGACCCCAGTGCGATGGCCATGCCACAAACAACTTAATCTAGATTGTCCCATAGATTCTCGACTGGCTTTGAATCCGTTGAGATTGTTGGCCATGGAAAAACTGTAAAATCATCCTGGTGTTTTTCAAACCATGCAAATTCACTGCAAGCTATGCGTATTACCCTTCTGATAAATTTCATCATCCTGAGGAAAAAAACAATACACATATAGGGATGGACAAGATCCGCAAAGATAAATGCGTATTTCTATTGATCCATCATGTCTTCCACAATGATAAGAGAATCCAGAAGATGACAGGAAAATGTTCCCCAAAATAATCTCACCTTCAAAATGGATTGCTCTGGCAATGGTTGAAATTTTTTTCTTATTTGAGGTTTCACGTCATATTCGCCAACATCCATCAGTCTTAATGCAGTATAAAGCATGGTTCATCGCAAAAGCTTCATGTAGCCACTCAGTGGATACTTAGTTGCGATGCTCACTCCAGTTGCAGTATTCACTGGTGACAAATTTCAACTGTGTTACCGATGAGCAGCATTCAGCACAGGTGCGTGAACCAGGCGTCTACTTCGGACGCCCGATGCACCACCATTTGTCCTTGAATTGTATTTTAGGTGAGACTGATTGTAGCCCCTTGGCTCATTCACGCTAACAGTTGTTTAATAGTATCCCGAACACATCTCCTCAACCGCCTTTCACCTCTGTCATCTATTTTCCGTAGTGAATTACAGTTACCACATCGCTGATTTTTTGGCAGTCCCATTTTGTCGTGCAAGCGAACGGTTTTCAAATTTCACCGTTTCGTTAATGTTTCCACCATTAATCCAAAACTCAAATGTCTTGTCCTGCTGAAAAAGTCGCATAAACCACTGTGTCTTTTAATTACGCCAGAAACTGCAAGGTTTTCCGAGTCATATATATATATACATATATATATATATATATATATATATATATATATATATATATATATATATATATATATATATATATATATATATATATATATATATATATATGTGTGTGTTTGTGTGTGTGTGTGTGTGTGTGTGTGTGTGTGTGTTTGTGTGTGTGTGTGTGTGTGTGTGTGTGTGTGTGTGTGTGTGTGTGTGTGTGTGTGTGTGTGTGTGTGTGTGTGTGTGTGTGTGTGTGTGTGTGTGTGTGTGTGTGTGTGTGTGTGTGTGTGTGTGTGTGTGTGTGTGTGTTCAACTGCACTGACTGACTATATGTTCAACCATCTGACTTCTGTGATTGGTTATTTTTTAACGTTGACATCGAAAGTTTGTAATGGGACCCTCACGTTCTTTCGACAACAGTATTCTATTAATGTGACTGTACTATGTACATTTCTGTATTAAAGACATAAAAAATTAATGTTGTATTAAACACAGTCTATTATTCTGAATGTTATTTATATTAATTTATATGTATTAATAACAAAAAACAAACATTTATTTGTTTTCGCAAATGCGCCATTTTACTATTATTATCCCTGAATTAGACTCTAAACATTACTTCAAAAATAAGCATTTCAGTACGTAAATGAAACTTTTAAACTATATCAATGAGACCATCGTACTTCACAATTTTTAATTAATTTCAGAATATGATTCTTTTGAGTCCATGTTCATCTTAAGGTGTTTTAGTTTTCCAAGGGCTGTTTATAACTCTCCTAAGGGTAAAACGGGCAAGATAATCTGATCTGGTTAATATTTTTTCTTTACCTAAAATTCTTTTTTCTATTAAAATAAAAACTTTTCCATTTCAATAAATATTAAATATGGAATTATCTATATTTAAAATATGGAATTTTATTTCTGTATTATTTTAATATTAAATCAATTGATAGCGTTCCACTGACTACTATTTTTCTTTCTTAAATTGAATGGAACTGAGAGTTAGGCGAAGAATATATTTTTAGCTTTTAGTTTCATTGAAATAGCAAAGCTTTTTTAAACTACTTATATTAATCATATCCCGGTCCTATTGAAAATTTTCAACATATTCATTGACCATACTGCAATATTCTATAAAATTTATAGCTATCTTTTGTATTTAAAACAGTAGTTTACACTGTCTAAGAGAATTAGAGAAATATATAGAGCTTCATTTTTATAGTGATTGAAATTTTAATCAAAAACCATAATCATTTTTTTCTCCATTCGTTTTGAACTTCAATAAAATGGGAAATTTTAGAATTTGCTTATACGTACATATTTATTATTTAACATTTTTTATATTGTCTAAATTTCTGAGGCTATTAAATATCACCATTACCCGTGATTGAAAGGCTAAAATCTTATGTCACACGTATATAATTTAAGTATTTTTTTATAATCGCTACAATCATTGTCTGTTTTATTAATTTTCTCAAATTTAAAATATCAATACGTAATCAAAATACTAAAAATAAAAATTTTAAGCGAGATTTAACTATTAATATCCGTAAAGTTTTTATAAAATATTTTCTGCATTCTTTAATACTAATATATTAAAAGCAAAATCTAAATGCGAAAATTTTATTATATAATATGTAGTAAAACTTTATATATACGAAACTAAATAAAAGGGAAATACATTTCGCCTAACTAAACATTCGTCGTTAAGATATATTAAATATAGATAATTCCATATTTTAAAATGTTAAATGTCATGTGTAATTTTTTTAAAATTCATAAGTCTTCCATATGTTTCATTTTTATCATCAAAACCATCTGTTCAAATCACACAATTTCAGGAATAATCTAAAAATCAAACAATAGTATTTGCTTTAATGTAGTAAAACAAATCCTTCAACATGTTAAAAAATTTTATACTAAGAGTTCAATGATAAAATAAAATATCATGTTATTTATTACTAAATACATTATTAGCCTAAATTTACAGAGTCATTTTATAAATTTAATGAATGTAATAACTTTGTTAAAATATTTGCGACTTGAATTACCGTTAAATTGTTAATATAATGCTAGTAACTATGATTAAAATATCTATAATCAAACATTATTAAAATATTCTTTTAGTTTAATAAAAAAAACGTGTTAGTCAATTTTACTACAGAGATAAAAGAAAAATTAAAATTTTGATTTTTCTTCCAAAATTATAGAAACGTCTATAATTTGTAAATGTATCATGCCTCCGTTAGTTTCTATAAATCATTATTAGGCTTTAACTTCATGAATATGTGTCTTATTATGCTTAATTTTTATGTAGTTTACATGCATTAATGTGAGTATCATTTAAAATAGTTAAATTGCTTTATTTCATTCATAAAGTAGAAAGATAAATGCAACAACGATATATTGTCACAGCACATGAAATAAGTTACACAATTTAAAGGATCAATTCAGCATCTGAAGAATCTACGTAAAAGCGGTTTTGTGAACATAGATAAATATCCCATGATATATATTTCTTTAATGAGACTGGAATACTTTCTTGCATAAATTGAATAAGTAATATTATTCATTTTTTCCATAATGCTTATTCGTGAAAGCAATATAGGCCTGATATTGAATTATTTAAATAATATATGTCCAAAAGAATTTAAAATGATAACTAAAGCATTTACATTTTTAAAATGTTTTTATTCATTAGTTTGAAAACATTATTCTATCAATATATATAATTAACATATCTTATTAAGAATAAATCATAAAATATATCAAGCAATAAATATTATTTTAATTTACTGTAAAATTGTATGAATATGAAGTTAATATATATTTATTATATTCTATATTTTATTAAACAAACTAATGTTTCAGAGAAAATTTGCGATAAAAACGCATATTAAAAAAGTATCACTAACCACCATAATATTACTTATACATTATCATTTCTACTAATAATACATTTCAATAAGTAGACTTATTTATAAACAAATATTTTCAAATATAATTTACTTTATATAAATAAATATTATTTTGTGTTATTTATTTTGTATGAATAAGACTTATTTTATCACGTTATATCCATTCATTATTCTTTTTTCGAGTTTCATTAGTTGCTTAAGTATGATTTGAATTTTACTAGTGATTACATAATAAATGTAACTATAGAGAATGAAAACTATTCATGGTAATTAGTAATGCATAATATTTATTAGTTAAATAAAAGGTATAAAATTTTTTAATTCTTTCTAAATTAAAAAGTATACTTTGAAGAAATCGAAACTCTTCTGTTATTGAGAACAATATTCAAAAATTTATGAATTTGTTTTGTCAATATTTCTTAAAAATTGATGAAATATTACAGATATTTTACATTGGTTTCTGGGAGTAAAGGGTCAAAAAATTATTTATAGATTTTTAGCACCAAGATAAGACGGAATATTAAATAATTAAGATATATGAAATTTTTCCTACAGATAACAGACTTCACTTTCCAAAGATAAAAGCAAAAATAATTTTCGCTACATTATTTAAAAGTTAAAAAACTTAATCACATAAAAATGTAAGAGAAAGAAAATCTATTTTACTTAAGTAATTACACATCATAAAGTATATCACTAGATATTATCTAGTTTTAAAAAGTTAATAACAAAAGAAAAGTTCTCAAAATATAGTGCAAGTTAAAATCATGGCAAACTAATTAATTAAAACATAATAAAATATTCAATGCTTCGAATAAACTCTTCTAATTAAAAAAATATATAAATTGTGTTATGTTAAAATTAAATAAAACTTTTTTTTTTTAATTTCTAGAACATTTTGAATAAAATATCACAAAAATAACACTTCTGTATCATTTTGTACTATAGTCATATTAATGTTATTATTTTATTTTACAAAAAGTGCAAAACATAACATGTACACAAAATGTATAACTGCAGTAAAAGATATATTAGTGAACATTTTCAGATAGTTATTCCTGTCAAAAAAGCATATTCAAAAATACCTAATATTTTAACAGAAATGTTCAATAAAAGTGTTTTAAATTGGAAGATTTTTCAATAATAAACTGCGAAAAACCTTTATATATTACAACGCGAAATTAATTTTATTGGAACATTTAAGGCAGGGTTTTATGATAGCTATAAAATCCATTTCATAAGATAAATTATTGTTAATTTTATTGCTTTTAAGTTTATTAATAGTCTTTTTTACTTGATTTGCTGAAAAAATATTCTATTTATATGAGGATTTTATTTATATGCTAATATATTTACTTTTTTTAATAATACGTTTAATTTTATTTATACAATAATTCGATGTTAAAGTTATTAAATTTAAAATTAATGTATAAAATGTGAATAGGTTTACAAAAAAATTATGTAATTTTAAACAAGAAATTTTCGAGAATTTTAAGCAGATAAAACTCTTTACAATTCATATTTGCAATATTTCTAACAAGAGAAAATGCTATTAACCATTAATTATAAACTTATTGAAGAGAAAGTATTTAGTACGTTTCTTTAAATAAGATTCAGCACATACTATAAATTTATTTTGTCTCTTTTCTCCTTATAAAGTAAAAATTCCAAACACTATGAATTTTTGCCTATCTAAATGCATTGGATTAATGTCGTATTATATTAGGCTGGGTCAATATATTTTTCTATTTATATTAACAATTTTGTGTATTATCTAATAATTTAAGACAACTTAATTATATTCTCATGGAAAATCTAAACAAATTAAGTAACTGAATACTTTAAATGAAAATTTCAAATTTAATCAGAGTTCCAAATCAGAACTTAAAATCAAATCAAACTTATAATTAAGGTCTTCAAATTTTTTTATTTCCGGTAATAGTGAATTAACGTAAAAATAATTTTAATTCTGAATGTTTTAATTATTTTTTTTCTTATCTTATTTATGACTCAATTTCTACTATTATTTAAAGATTTTAACAAATTAATTTGATAATAAATAATAATATTATTAATTTAATAAGTGCCAATTACTCACTTTATCTTTTAAATGTCATATTATCAAGATTGTATTATATGTGTACATGGTCCATTAGAATGCTAAGAAGCTAGAAAAAATATAGGTTCACATAGAATACATACACATCATACTTAAAGAAACTAATAAAGTAAAGCAATGGAAATTGTATTTTGGTGCATGAACGAAGGAAAACTAAATCAGTACTTTAGTGGAGATGTGGCAGATATGCAACTCATTTTTGAAACAACTGATTTATATAAATTAACTGAAAGTATACTTTAGCATTCTTGGTTTCTTAACTGACGCACCCATGCTCAAAATATATTTGAACATCTATAACATTGACTGAGCAAACATGGGTGTTTTGAAAACAACAGCTGAAGAAACAATGTGAATCCAACAGCTAATGATTCCCTGGAATATTTTATTGTGTTAGACTATAAAAAAATGAATTTATATACTAAACATTATCAGTATCCATTGTGCTGTTATTCATTAAAAAACAAATGAATGAATATTGTACTTGATACAGCTATTTTACGTATGACTCAATCTTGTGTTTAACGAATAAATGTACAAGATAAGTTTCTTTCTGGTACAATTCTTGTCAAAACTATGGATCAATGTACACTTCGATATGTGCAAGTATATATGGCTTTAATGTGTCACTGCTTCAACATATTTCTGTTACATTCTTTCTTTTTTATTTTAAAGATATGTTATTGATTGGCTGAATTTGATAAATTCATTCATCACATTTTGTTAATCATGATTTTTCTTATGAATTATAAAAAGTTTCCAGTTTATGAAAAATCTTGTTGAATCTGAAGTAGGGTTTGTCGCATGAATTTTTGGTGTAAGTAGACCTATTGCAAATACGCAAGGCATTTGTGTTAGCATAATTCAATATTTGAGTCTTCATCAAGATGAGTCAATTATAGCTGTAAGCAGAAAATTTACACTTGCTTTCAAATTTTCAGTTAAAATATTGTATAAGAATTTCTTTGTTATATATAACCTACATTTGTAATCTACCTTCTTTTGGTGCCTTTTTGATCTTTATAAGGGCTTTCTAAGCCTTTATAAGGGCTTGTATGTTATTTGTGTCTATATTGCTTATGTCATATCCAATTGATAACAAGTTCTTTATCATACACGAATATATATATATATATATATATATACATATATACATATATTAGTGTATGATAAAGATTAATTTTGATCTTAAATTTAGAATATTTAATTTTCAAATATTTTAATAGGATAAATAGGTTTATTTTTGTAGAAGAGTATAATTTGCCACTGTATGAATGGCAGCCTGACAGTCAACAAGAAAGACAAATTTTCGAGAAGTCTAAAATTTTTTGGAGAGCCATGTAAATTACATACATTTCTCCATCAAAATTGTCTGAGTTTTTTCCCAAAGACTCTTTGAGTTGGAAAAATTTGGAGAAGACACTAGTTCCCGCTCTCCCAGTACTTCTCTTAGCTGATCCGTCAATATAAATGTGCATCCAATTGTCGAGTGGGTATCTCTCAAAAAGTAAAAATGTTAATTCTGTTAATTAATTTAATTTATTTAAGCTCTTATGATATCAAAAGATACTTAAACAAGATCTGCAATTGTAGATCAAACTATATAAATTAAAAAATTTATTAGTTAATTTAATAAATTAAAAATTTAATTTAATAATTAAAATATTAAAAAATTTATTAGTTGATAAAATTCCTCATTTATAACAAAAAAATATTTATATGTAAATAATTTTAAAAACTTTAAATTTATGTATGGTGTCAATAATAAAAACTGCATCTGAATTACTTACTGTAGTAATGTATTTATCTATTTTACAGAAACAATTTCCATACATTTTTATTTAAAAATATTGTTTAATTGTTAGTATTTTAAATTCATTTTATTAATACCATATAGCTCTCTTATTTTTACTTCCCCGTAAAAGGTAATTTCCTCTAGTAAAATTATTTAAGATAAATATACAATTGAGGTATATAGAACAGTAAAATATTATATATATATGAAGTAAAATTCTATAACTTATCAAAAAGGACAATTCAAATATTCGAATAGTTTCTCGTAGATGCTAAATATTCTGGTTTACATCTACAGTTCTTTATTTTTAAGGAAAGTAGTATTTTATATTTATGTTCATAAATATGTAATTTTATAGTATATGAAATCTGTATATACCCAATTTTCCTTTTATTACACAGATGATTTATATAAAAATTAAATTCTATTAAAATAATGAATATTGAAAAATAAATTTATATGAAGCCGTAAAATATAATTAATTATTAAATATAAGTTAGTTTAGTGTATATTGCTGTTTAAATTATCATTATACTATGATTTCACTATTTGAAAATTGTGGGTTCGGTACTGATGTTACCATAAACAATGATGGATGGTGCTCTTTGGATATTGATGAATCGCATTGTTATATTTATAAGTTGATAAGATAATAAAATTAAGAAATTTCAATCAAAATTCAACTTTTTTAATTATATTGTGTCTCTAATTACAGAAATACTTTTTTCAAGGAGATGTATTTTAAGATTTAATCACGCATAAGTGATATACTCAATAGTAATCCTTAGTGTAAAAGAAACATCAGTTATAATTTATAAGAATTTATAATAGAAATTATATTGGGGAATAAATTAAATTCCTCTTGTGAGAATGTGAATTATGTTTGGTTAAA
The DNA here is from genome assembly GCA_030067965.1 of Latrodectus elegans. Classification (NCBI taxonomy): domain Eukaryota; kingdom Metazoa; phylum Arthropoda; class Arachnida; order Araneae; family Theridiidae; genus Latrodectus; species Latrodectus elegans. The sequence goes on along the minus strand of CM057822.1, from coordinate 31,850,266 downwards.
AAAAATTCATATTTAGGTATATTTTATACATTAAAGTAATAAAGAATATATTCATAAGCAGTTAAGATCATTGAGAAGCAAATTATGTAAATACACATTACTTATGAATTTTTAATTGAGAAAAATCCATTGACAGTAAAAAAAATTATAAATCTAATTTAATCCATTGCAATTATTTTAAAAAAATAAGTAAATGAAAATCAGATTAGATTTAAATATTGAACTTCCGTATAATAAAGAAGGAAATTCCTGAAAAATTGATTAAAGAATATAACAAAAATCATTAAAATTTCTTTCAGTAAGTGATTTTCGATGCTCAGTCACTAAAATTTACCCTATACTTCATTTCCTCAAAAAACCAGTTTTGTCACCCCACGAAAGCTTCCTTTCGCTCCATAGAAATTCCAAGAAGGCCAAAAGGGATGGATTTCTTGGAATAACTTTTTCAAAAAGCCGTTATTTGGTAACGCTTTTTAGAATATGTTATTTCCTTGGAACGAAACGTTGATAACTAGTTATACAAAAATAACTGCTTTTGCCATCTCTAGTTGACAGTCTGTAGAACCCCTAGATATTATATACGATGCCTAGAGAAATAATGCCTACGGATGTATTACCTCTCATATTTTTGCCTTGTCTAAAAACTTCCAGCATTATATACAATGCCTAGACTCTCGATAGAATGCCGACGTTTCATACTTTTCCAGAAAAACATATAGAATTTTTTCTGAAAAGAAATTATTTAGGATCTCAATACTTTTATGAAGTTATTATTATCTTTAGCATAAATAACTGATGTTAATGATAGTCCAATGACATAGTAGTTTATGAACAGTGGCATTTATATTTCAACGAAGTAATAAAAATCAATTATTTCACTATGGGTTAATTTAATTGTTATCAAAATAGAGTTTGTTGATTCCATGAATCATTTAAAAACAAAAATGTTATTAATTAAGACAGTTTACAATCTAGAATTACCAGCTTACTGTTGAAAATAAATTCTTAAATGATATAACAGGATATTTCTAACCTGAACCGAAATGATTATGGAACAATCTGGCATATTTCAAATTTCCTCAGAGAGGGCTGCTGAGGTATTGTAGGAAAATGGATTCTGAAGGAAATTGTTTTACGAGGAATATAAGAAAGGACACAAGATTTTCTAACTGGATTTTGGCGATTTTCTTATTGTATTGATGTGTGACACATCAATGTCTCACATCGTTACTATCAAGTTGTTCATAATGAAGTGAATGAATTCTTTTGTAATAACAACTAAAAAATTATTAATCTTAAAAATAAATCAAGGCCCTACAAACAAGCCTAAAATATATCATTATGACTCAAAATTTTGTGATAGTGAGGAAATTTCATTCTCATAGTAAACAAAATAAAGAACTTTGAAATTATTTTTGTCTTGATTCTTAAGTATTTTTAAATTTCTTTTTATTTTCTTGATTAAATTAGAGAAAGTGATTAGTTATGATATTTTTTAAATTTTTATAGTCATAAATTTTATATTTTGCAAATTTATTAATCTTGTGAATATAATTTTATAAGAGTTAGCAAACATTCTTTACAATTTTATGGATAAAGGGTACTCTCCTAAAAATAGTAAAATCTGCAAACATAAATTTCGAATCTTAAATAGAATTATATTTAAAACTTAGAAACCGATGTATAAAAAATAACTTAGCGCGGCTAAAATTGTTGAAATTTCACTTTTTCCTTGTTAAATACCAAAAATGACTTCATATTTAATTTTAAATAAATACCTGTTTGCCGCAAAACAATCATATAAAAATAGAAAGTATTTTTTGTAGGTTTATTCTTAAATGAATTTTTTATGAAATTTGCCTTATTTTATAATAAATAAAATAATATGATAATTGAAAAGATTAAAAGGAAATAAAATAAAACTCTTTTTTAATTTATTGTTACACATTTTTTTTTCCTGACAACACTTTTAATAAATTTTTTCCTTGTACTTAAGCAATTTATTTTAAGCAGGGATTTCCAAATACGAATTTTTTAAAAAAATTTAACCATTTTTATTTCGATATTTAAGGTAGCTGGTAGAGTTATCAAAGAAAATAAGACTATATTCTCCTGGAGCTCTAAAATATAAAAATATTTCTGAATTCTAAAAAAAAAAAATATGAAATTACGAAAAGAATTATGAGTAAAAAACTGAGAAACAAAAAAAAATGTTTATTGTTTTTTGCTGTATTTCTTAAAAAGTATGAAATTTCACGCACGATAGAAATAATGGAATTGAACGTTTTATATTTCGTTATAAAAAATCGATTTCAAAATAATAAGCAAATTAAAAATTCTAAAAATAAAATAAATTCACTCTTTCTTTATACAACAAGAATACTTTTAAGTTTCAGATATTTGAACACATGCTTTTAATCTCTTTGTGAATGTCATAGATTATTAAGGTTGACTGAAATACACACATATATTCTGTTTAGAATAGTGCTTAAAAATAAATAGAATGAAATTATGCCAATGTATTCATCATATTACATGATGTCGAATAAAATTAGTTTAATTGCATTTAATGATGGCGCAAGTACTATATTTAAGCAATTTTTTAATCTAGAACATATTTATATCAAGTGTTTATTTTTTCCATTAAACAAGATAGCTAAGAAAGTATAATTTATACTTTTCTGTAAAAATCTTTATAGAGTTTGCATTCCATTTTTTTTCCTGTTATTTGTTTCAATAACTTGAAAAATTTATCAAAGTAAAACAATTTCTTGATATTTATGCATTAAACGAATGTTATTAATTCCTCTATGTCATTTAAAAATCTATGAAAAATATCTTTTTATTTATATTGCATTGTAATATTCTCCTCTAAATTTATAAAATCTTTACTGTATAACATACTCATAAATAACAAATATTATGAATAAATATTATGGTACTATCATGAAAATAAATTTACAAAAGTAATTTGACCCAAATTATTACTTTAAAATGTTTATGTGCTGTCCTAAAACTAATATTCCATTTTAGCATTTAATTTTATATGAGTCACATATTTATTTAAATTACTTACTTAAATCAATTTATGAAACCATTCATGCATTATTTCAAAGAGTAATATTACACATCCAAAAATTACTCATTAATGTTTTTAAAATAATTTCTTTCCTTTAATAATATTCTAATTGAAGAAATTAATATATCATGATTATCGTCGCATTATTAATTATTTATTCATAAAAAATTAAGTTCATTTACAAAGAATATTTACGTATAATTATTATAATTATGTCAAGATAATATCTAATATTTGCAGAAAACTTAATTATAAAGATAATAATCAAATCTAACGGATTTATGAAAATATAAATCTCAATCAAGAAATATGCAGTTTTGTAAATACTTTCATGAACTCTTAAGAAGATAAAATTAATAAAGTTAAATATTGTTTGAACAAAATTCTTTCAAAATTGTTGTTGGATGATAGTGTACGTTTTCTTTTATTAATATCATCAAAAATGATAAATGGATAGTTTAAGAATGCAAGGCTGTTTTAAGATTGTAAAGAATTAAAAAAAGACTTTTATAAGTATTCTACAGGAAGTTTCAACGGGTAAGAATTTTCTTGCATAATGGACCGTGTTAATTTATCCACCGGGAGAAAGGCTTCTAATCTCGTAAAACACTTAACCAGTATATATTGTGTCATGCTTAAAGTATATTTTCTACTTTTGATCGGTGAGAAAGGTTGGACTTTGATATTTCACTCTGATGAACTTGATTTAAAAATTTTACAATGATAATCAATGTAATCAATAACTTAAATTTAAATTACTTTTAATGCAAAAGAGCTTTACCCCGGTTTCTATATTGTGCGGATAAAAATCTTTACAATATTTTATATTGCTTATAGTAAGCTATAAATGATTATTATTTAAAAATTCCAAATGATATTGTTTTTATATAGGTGGTAATGCATTTTAAATGGTTGCGCATTGTGCAAAATGTAAATCAATTGTATGAAAAATCTATAAAATGAATTTAAAACTTTGCGTGCAAAGCAAAATTACATGTAATGTAATTATTTTAGTTCACTTTTATAAAAAAAGGAAACACTTTGTTACCAGATAACAAAAAATAAAGAACTTTTTATGATAATAAATAAAACAATTAATAATATTTCTATAATATAAAAAAATAAACATTCTGTGTTTATAATCTTACTTAAGCAATAGAGTCATTCCTTCAAATGTGTGATGCTGAATTAAATTTATATTTTCTTTGAACAATCAAGACATTAAATTTACATCAAAATCTGCTAACCTCCAGGATTAAAACCTCTACAGAAGTCTGAAATAATTTATCACAATTATAAGAATCGAACCAAATACAAAAGTAATAAGCGGATTTTTATCCAAAAATAAATTTTAGTTTTAAAATATATAACTTGAATAGTTTAAGTAATTTTCATTTTTATTGTTTTTACTTTTAAAAAATTATCCAGAGCATAATTTTCCATGCTAATATTAATTGCCTTAATCACTGATTTGAATTTTCCAACTGTTATAATATGTAAACATCTTTTTTTTTTCAATTCCAGCATATATTAATATTCTTACATAATTTTCAGAACAAAAAGTTCATTTCTCTTAAAACTATAATATTTTAAGTTCTTTTACTGACATTAATATTCATCTTATTATATATAATTCAGTTATCAATAAATTTGACAAATTTGAATGTACTTACTTCTGTCTCATAAACATACAACAGCTGATAAAATTAGAAATGTTTTTGGGATTAAATTATTTTTAAGTTCTTAATAAAATTTTTATAATAATATTTTCGTCTTTGGGTGTCTATAGTCTTAAAATAGGTGCATAAAATATAAAACTGTCCCCTAATAACTTTTTCTATCAAAGAACTTATTTGTTTGTTGTTTCAAATTCTAAGTTTTAAGTAGAGTACAGTAAGTACAACAAATTTCATTTTAAAGTAAAGGAGACACAAAATGTTCTTTGCGTAATATCAATAAATTGAAAATTTTATGGAAAACAATTGCAAAGTTTCCTCTTTGTTGTATTACAAGAAATTCCCAGCACTTTTGAACTTTACTTGTAGAAACATCACATAAAAAATATACACTTAAATTTACATATTCACTTCAATTTACAGGCTATATTTACATAGTTTTAAAAGCAAAATAGAATTAAAAGAGAAAAATTTTTAGTTCAACGTTTTTTTACAATTAGTTACTCCAGTTAACATCATTTATTGGATTATATTCTTTCACATAAATAGTATTAACTTACTGGACTGGCCATCTTATCCGAAATGCTTAACCGTAGAACTCAAACAAATAATTAATTTCAAAGCAATAGCATGTTTATTGAATCACATGCTTTCATATAAATGGTTTTACCTGGCAGGTTTATCAGGCTCTTTAAAATCTTTTTTTAACTGACTAAACACAAATCCACTTGTATACATTTATAGATTGTCGTTTCACTACAATGAGTAAATATAAGTACATGGGTGAATTAAATGTATTTTTAACCTTCTCAGAAATGAATTAAATTTGTGCTATATTTCCATTTCATATGATTTTTTCTTAAAAAATCTGCTATGCAGATAAGGATCAATGTTTAGCAAATCTACTATATTAATCACAGTGCTATCACAATCCATATGGATGGGATGTTCAGACAATATTAAATTTTAAAACACTATTTTTAAAGGTATGCATTTTCAAAAAAGCTAAAATTAAACCTAATGCATCTTTTTTTTTTTTTTTTGTTCAGAAATTACTTTACTTTAAAAACATTTTATCGTATTTTAATAAAAGTCTGCATTCTCCGTTCTTAAAGCTAAACTAGCCTATTTCCTAATATCTAGTCAGGTTAAATTATTTTATTGATTTGACAGGAAATGTATGCTTGTTCAAATAATACCATAACATTCTTACAAAACACAATAACAATCATTTTCAAAGAAAAGTAAATTAAAATTATTTCCTTATTTTTATAATTTGTAGATGCCCAATTCTGCAATATTTTATTATAACTCCCTATATTCATATCATTCTGAGTTATGACTGTTCAACTAAATACCATCTAAATAAAACATTTTTTCATTCTTGGGGTAGTTATCGTTTTTATACTATATATTACTTTTATTTATTTCTGAAATTAAAATCAGTTAAATTACAAAAAATAATGTTATATACTTCTTCAAACTTTTATATATTTGGTTGTTATGAAAAACGCATTTAAATTTCGTACACCTAATACAAATTTTCATTTTTCTTAATTAGAAAAGCTGATTTATCTATTTCAATTGTCAGTATAAAGGGATTCGTTATTTTTATGAGAAAATTAAAAAGTTGTTGTTGCTGTTGTGGCTTATCCTCCAAATTTCCGACGAAGTCAGACAAGGTTCATCAGATTATTGATCCTGAGGAAATCGAGTACCAGAAGGAGGATGAGTAAATGTTCCCTCTTGAGAGTTCCAAACTGTCCAGGATGTATTTAAGAAGAAGCTTGTCAGTATTATATTTAGAGCAGACCTCAAAGATTTTATTTCCTTTGAGATATTAGAGACATAAGTGACCAGTTGCTAATCAGGAAATAACAGTATAAGAAGCTCTGTCATAATTGAGGGTGTATAAAGAGCCAGGATTTTTTTATTGCGCACCAGCGATGACAGAGAGAGGAATCTTCCATTCATTAAAGATCTCATAATTATAAATAGACTGATGTTCTAAAAACGTGAGTGTTGAAGAGGAAGAATTATCATGGCAACAGTCTTCCCTGGTCAGTCAATCCGCTTGCTCATTGCCTTATATATCTACATAAGACCAATTCATTTAAAATTGACGCCATGAGAGAGAAACTCCGAAATGAGATTAATTTAGAGAGGGATAGATGTATTGGTTTGATCATCAATTTCAATCCAGACGTGAAGGTGCTGAAGAGGGCTTCTACTTATACTGGTCATAAGAAAGAGGGGAGACGCAGCTTCTGTTGTTCCGAGGATTTAAGCACCATAATGGTTGACGCTTGTCTTTGCTCATGTTGGTGTTCTTTTTCGGCAGGCGCCAATCCTCCAGTGTCAATGGCATGGGAGATCCCACCAGTAGTGATCTATAATGCCGTCATAGCCCTCCAGGTCATTCAGTGACACAAGTCTCAGTTCCTCTACGAGGCAAAACAACCATCGTGACAAAAAAATTGTTATATTAATGAAAAGAAAAGGAAAAAGTTTCTTTCTTATTAAATTTTTTCTTGTAGAATTCTTTTCACATATATCAAATTTACTCAGTCTTTAAATATATATATACATCTAGTAAAATCAGTTTTTATGTTCAAAGCAAATCAACTTCAACCAGTTATATTTCAATAAAAAATCTTTTTTCCTTTTCACGGATTATGAACGTTTACAACAAATATTAAGAATAAAAATAACAGGACACAACAATAGTGATTTTACAGAGTCCATTAATTTAACGTATCACTTGTCTCCCAATAATGTTCTGTGCGAAACAACTTGAGCAGAACAAGACAATGGAGAAGATGCGTTGAGTCCATCACCTTTCCTAAGAATTTGTGGGGATGACTTTGAAGACAGTCATGTCCTGAAAAATTAGTTGCATTTCAATCAATTATCAAAAAAGATATGATGTGTTACAATTACTATTAAAAAATTGCAAACATACTTTACCATCCTTCTTGTAAATTTCGAAAGCACATTCTTGCTTAAGAATGTTAACTGTTATTATAAGAATCATTCCTTAAATGCATAGTCTCGTATTTCTGTTTTGAGTTTGAATAAATTGATCTCAATTTATATTAAGAAGCAAAACTGAAAATCATGTTGTAATCTTCATATTTATCAAATTATTTCACTCTTTTTATTATTTCATTATATGTGTACATGAAAAAAAATGTAAAAACTGCAAAGAATACTTGAGAAGTGACTTTTTAAAAAATAAATGGAAGTAAGGATTCAATTTGAATAAAAAGAATTTAAGTAGATTACTTTTAAATATACAAAGGTTTGAAAGATAGTTATGACACTAAAGTACCAAATGAAGGCTCTTCATTTCACATTCAAGAGACATTGTATATTATATAATTTAATTTTTAACTCATATATTTTATTTAAAATAAATTTCGAAACCTTTATATACAATTGATAAGATAAAAAAAAAATTGTTTTTCTTTAAATTTACAATAACATAAGAAATTAAAAATAATATTTTCCCTTTTTCCTAAAATCAAAACATTTTAAAGTTCACATGAATATTGTTATGTTTTTACTTAAAAATTGAAAAGGTAATGTTTATTTTAATCAGGCTATTAGAATATTTACCTATTACAAAATTTTTTATTTCTTGCTTACATATATTCCATATGAATTCATTAGTATATTTAATATAAAAATATTAATAAATTATCTGAAATTATATATATCGTGTTTATATGTGTAGATATATGATTTTTATAAGAATTAATTTTGTAAAAATTAATTGTAAGGGCCAATAAGCCCTCAAAACATTTGAAAATAATTTATAAAATATGTCTTTGTGAAACACCTTTAATTGTTAATATTGGTAACAGCAAATTAATTTATTAATGCTTTTCTTCATGATATATATTATTATTATGATTAAAATAAAAATAAATACATAAGTTTTGTAATATCATGGAAGTAAACTTGTTTCAGAAATACACGTTTACTTCATTTGGGAGAATGTAAATCATCCCAAAGCAGCCAATTATATACCAGTAAATTAAGTATTTTAATGTTTAAAAATAAAAAAAAATTTTTTTAATGTTTATCACTTTATTACATAGAGTTCATTTTGGTTTAAAATCAAGACAAATTTCTTTGTTCATTAACTTTCATGTAATTGATGAAGGAAGGCATATGACTTTATGCAAATAAAATTCGTATTAATGAAGTTGCAAGCAATGAAAAAATATGTACATTTAGGACATTATCTTAAGTTAAAAATTAAAAATTGATTACTTAATTGATGAGTTAAATTGAAATAACAAATGACTTGCTAAAAAGTTGACAAAAAAACATCAGCTAAGATTAATTGCTTCGGTTACTATTTTTGTCAATAAATTAATCTTTTAAAATGGCTCTTTTCTTTCTATATTGTTTGATACAAGGGATTTTTATTTTAAGCCAAAGTTTTCATTATTTATTAAGTCAAGGAGTTCCATCATTAAAAAAATTATAGTAACACGAAAACAATGACTTTCGTGTTTGAATTTTTTCAATAAATTTTCTAAATTTAGGCATATTCATTAATAACAACATTGCAGTGGCTTTTAATGGTTATTAGGTATACACTTAGAAACTAGCTCTTTTATTGGTTGCATTTCCTAAGTAACTTTCCTCTATTATTCTAAATACATTATTGAAGAATATTTTGATTAATATTAACTCATTTTTAACACTGAATCTGAAAAGATTTCTTAATTTATTTCAATTTTTTCATATATAAACATAAAATAAAATTTGGAAGAATAAAAATTTAAAAAAATATGTTTTGTCTTAGATAATGTTAGAAGCAGGCAAATAAAAAATAAATATTCATTAAATCATATTTTCAGTTAAAAACATTAATTTATCACATATTAAGTTATTTGCATTATAATGTAATTATTAATAAGCTCATCAGTTAAAATATTTGACTACATTTATTATATTAAATTTATTCTTATATATCAGATTTATATTTAATGAATTATTTTATTTATATTTTCCTACATTTAAGGACGAAATAATTTCTCACCTTTCGTCGCATCTTATGTGCATAAATATGTTCAGCATTACTTGTGGGGTTTTTAATGATATTATCTTTATTAACGAAACTTTATTTTTGTAATTTAATCTTAAATTTATTTGGTTTAGTTAACAGTTTCTTGATTTATGCTTAACAACTCTTGGAATTTAATTAGTTAGACAAATTATAGTCATTTCTAATAAATAGCAATAAAGCTGATTAATATTTTTGCTTTTGAAAATATTTTTTCATTGATAAAATCCCACAAACTACTCTTTTTTGATTTACTAATATAATTCTCTTAACTTTTATTTAAAGAAAAAATACAGCTCTTATATATAATTCTTCTAATTTTATTGCCAATTAATCTCTGAGAAATAGATGAAAAACTAAAAATTTGATCTGTATTACTATATTATTTATTCAGTAAACATTTTTAACTTTAAAAAAAAAAGAACTCAATCAGTTTTTAAGAATAATAAACACACACACACACATTGCTTATTTATGATCTAAAATATTAATATGATCCCTTATTAATTAAACGCTAAAATTCCATTAATACCCCTTCAGATAAATATACTTCTGTTTTCAACATCTAAAAATATTTGCTATTTACTCATCTACTTGGAAGACAAAATCTAATATTAATTTTTACGACTTGAAATCAAACTAATAATTATATTACCACCAAATCTAACCAATATAATACACTGTTGACCAGCCAAATTGCAACACCAATAAAGACAAGACATATCACAACAAAATTTACTTTGTACAGAATATGTTGACCAAAAAACAAATGATTACATTTACAGACTTCTGTGAAGTGGGGGGTCTGCCAAAATCAGTAGCCAGAGTAGCCGCCATTGTTGGAGATCACCACTGCCCCAAGCCTCGCCATTGATTCAAAGAGTTTTTGTCTGTGTTCTTTGGGTACAACAGACAAAACAATCCCCACATGTTCCCAATGTTGATCTGGTGTGGTAGCTGGGGATGTACTCTGAGTGAATAGTTCAGCAACCATGGACCACATGTTTTCTATCGGAGAGAGATCCGGAGAGCTATCCGGACAGGAAAGCAATTCAATCTGGTGATTGATAAAAAATTCTTGGACAGTGCATGCCATGTGTGGTTGCACATTATCTTGTTGAAATACGACTGTGGGTAAGCCCTGAAGGTAAGGAATGATAACTGGCTCCAACACCTCGGAGATGTAGCGCTAAAGTACCGGCAAAGCTTACTACAGGAGTGCGAAAGTAATATCCAATACCGCCCATAGTGCGGAAGTAATATCCAATACCGCCCATAGTGCGAAAGTAATATCCAATACCGCTCATAGTGCGAAAGTAATATCCAATACCGCCCATAGTGCGAAAGTAATATCCAATACCGCCCATAGTGCGAAAGTAATATCCAATACCGCCCATAGTGCGAAAGTAATATCCCATACCGCCCATAGTGCGAAAGTAATATCCAATACCGCCCATAGTGCGAAAGTAATATCCAATACCGCCCATAGTGCGAAAGTAATATCCAATACCGCCCATAGTGCGAAAGTAATATCCAATACCGCCCATAGTGCGAAAGTAATATCCAATACCGCCCATAGTGCGAAAGTAATATCCAATACCGCCCATAGTGCGAAAGTAATATCCAATACCGCCCATAGTGCGAAAGTAATATCCAATACCGCCTATAGTGCGAAAGTAATATCCAATACCTAGTGCAGTATCAATGTGGAGGTGAATAACGCAGCTGTTCCGCATCCTCTCTCCAAGGTGTCTCCACACTCGAATGCAATCATCATGGTGTTGCTAACACAAACGTGACTCTTCTGTAAAGACAATTTCATTCCATTCTGCCGTTCACATCCTTTTTTCATTGCACCATTGGTGGCGGAGATGTCTATTGTTCTGCGACAAAGGTAGGTAAAGGCATGGGCGTCTTGCGGACAGACCACTCTGCTGGAAACGGTGTCGAATGGTACACTGAATGATGCATTACAGACTGTATATTCTGTGTCGTGGTTCGTGATGTGGCTGGGCAGTCCATCACTGTCATTTGCACAATTTGTCGATCATCACGTGAAGTAATGCACGGAAGTGGATGCGATAAGCACGTCGTTCCTTCGTACCCTCCTGCATCCAACGATCACATATCAGCATTACAGTTCTTTGGTTTTGTCCAGCATGACTGCAAAAATTCCCTGAAAGATAATCCATAATCTCGGTAGGCTACTATCCTTCCTCTGTTTAACTCGGATACTTGATCAAAAAATGTTCATTGTAATGTCATACAAAGCATAAATAATCGTTTAAAAAAAAAAATTCCGAACTTCAAATCGTTGAAATCTCCAAGCTTTAAATACAGAGGATATTAACACATTTTCAGAACAATTTTGGGGGGCTCGTTTAATTAATGTTTAAAACCTAAAGATTTTTTTAAATGTTCAATCTGATAGACATTTTCCTAGACTAAACACCTGCATCGTGATTTCCATGATAGAAGAGCTTTTCGTAAAATTTCCAGTGGTATTCCTTTCCATTATTCTCTTCCACTCCTTTCCAGAGTCGATTTATCCTGGTGGGTTTGCGTTTAGAAAGAGCTCTTTTTAACAGACCAAAGGCACAATATTCCTTAGGTGAAATGTCAGGGGACTTTCCAGGAATATGTTGAAAAATTATATTTGCAATACCTGTATTAGTCTTCCTTTTTTTTCAAGGAATGCAATGGTAGTTTCCGAAATATGACATGCAGCTTTGTCTTGATGAAGTTTCACTCTTTGAAAATCATTGGGATAAAGAAATGGAATTTCTTCTGTAAATATTGGACGTAAAACCTTCTCCTGATAGTATAATGAGTTAATTTTAACATTTTTTCCACTATTCTTCTTTTTAATTTCCCATTGTAAGAGAAACCTGCAACAATCATAAACTTCTTACTGAAACTTTCTTTACATTGACGGAACTAAGTTTGTAATTTTTTTCCTCCTCGTTTTCTATAATAAATAGACCTTTTTTGTTGTTGTCATTTAGGTAAAACCCATGCTTCATCAGGGGTCACAATATATTTCCATTTATCTCTTACTAAATGGTTTTCATACAGGATTCTACAAAATGGTTTGCGTTGAGCCGCATGTCTATGCAAAAGCGGGTGAACATTATGTTTTTTAGCTTTCTTAAGTTGTAAGTATTGGTTTATATTATTTTATTTATTGTTGCTACAGATGTACCTAAGAATTTGCAATTGATTTTTGTGTTGGCGAATTTTCTCTTGTTACCAGCGATTTCACTTTAGAAACATTTGAAACAGTACGTACCGTTTTTGGACATTCATTTCGAGTCTTCTTTATGTAGAAATAATGAGTGATGGTTTTTACCTGTGCGATTAATAATGGTGCTAATTTTGCACTTAGAAATTTTAATGCCATTCATTTCACAACGGTTTTGAATTCTGGAATAAGAATATTTCTCTTCGGAAAGCGCAAAAACATATCCTTCAATCCACAACTTGTTACATGCGATATTTTGACAGAAGAATAAATTTAAATGTAGCAGATGTTATTTATCATTTCAAATAATAAGCTGTTGCCAAACATTTTTATTCTAAAACACTTATTTTTTTAATTCTTTATCGAAATGGTTCTAAAAATGTGTTAATACTCTCTGTAGCACTTTGAAGTGGCGCCACAGATGCACGTGATGTGTATTTGCTCTAAAATTCTAATCATTTGTACATCACCTCCCCGCTAATTCATGTTGTGAATTTCATGTTATTTGCACACTTCCTTCAGGGTCTCGCGTTTACGGTGGTTTGCAGTGTATATTTTTTTACAATAAAACTTTCTTAAATTATATGAAACGATGAAATCTTTATTAGGAAAGGGAGAAATCCATTCATTAAGTTGATTATTAAGAAGATATTTATCAACACTGGAAATCATTTTATCGCTATTTTAGACAAACTTAATGTAATTCATAACTATAATTTATTACCATGTGAAATGCAAAAATGTAATGAATTCAAATGCTATTGATGGTCTCAGATAAAATCTTGAAGTAGCTCAATGCCAATATTATAAGACATGTTCTCAAAAGATGCGAAATGCAATTTAACACTTTTATTATTCTGAAATTTGGAACTTTTGAAACTGCATTTATTAATTAATGGTCCATATGTTATTTCTTCTAAATATTTTAATCCAGGTACTCCCAGTTCATAAATAAATATTCTTCTAATTCATATGAAAATATAATATGTACATGAATATATTTATGCGATATATAAAATTCTGTATTCATATAAATTGATACATTATTTAAAAGATCGAATAAAATATTTTACAACAACTGACAACGAAAAAATATTTATAACACGATACTATAATTATAGATATTATAAATAATATTTCATTACTTTCAAATATATTCTTTCTCTTTTGCAAATTCCAGAAACTTCTAATTTTCAATTTTCATGTAAAAATAATTTCCTACTTTCGTGCAAAAATGAAAATTAAAGAAAAACGATACATTTTTCTAATTTTTCCTTTTTTCATTATTTCTAAATATTTTTTTTTTCAAATTCCTCTTTAGAAACTAAAATGATTCAAAAAAACTTCTGTTACTTTTATAAAATAATTTAGTATAGCATCCAGATGAGGTCCTTTGAGAATTTAGTTAAGAGGAAAAATCTGTTGCTGTACCAGGCAGAGTATTTGGATACATTAAAATATTTTTAAATTACAATCACGTATATTTTTGTCAATTATTAGGTCTTAACATGTAATTCTCGTCAATTAAAATATCGAAGATGGCAAATTTATTCGAAAATGTGAATTTGAAATTTTCATATTTTTATGCACAATGAATCCTGAATTTTAAGTAATTGCACAAAACATTCTGACTGTTTTCTTAAATAAATAAATAAAAAAGCAAAATGCTGATTAAAAAAAACATGAAAATGCATAAAAACAACCTTATTGTAATGATTTAATGATTAAAATGTTCTCAAAATTTTAAAAACATTTTTAGTTAAAAACAGATCAATTAATGGATGATATAGAATGATTAGACAGTAAAAATTATAAAAAATAATTAATTTAAAAAAGTATTTTTTGATGTAAAAAAGAAATATGAACTTTTTAAATTAAAATCCAAAGACAACCATATTGCTTTTAAATTTTAAAATCTTTTTGCACAAAACTCATAAAATTTTCAAATTTCTTATCATAACTTTTTTGCTTGAATGGTGCAAACGTCATCAATTTTTAACTATTATAGTCCATAATATATTAAGACATAATTGACTATAACAGGATTACATTAAAATAATATTTCACTTTAATGGGAAAAATTTAATTATTACTTTTTAATAAAAAGAATAAAGTTCAAGGATATAACTACATTCTATGAGATTTTAACAACAAAACTTC
Organism: Latrodectus elegans; assembly: GCA_030067965.1. Classification (NCBI taxonomy): domain Eukaryota; kingdom Metazoa; phylum Arthropoda; class Arachnida; order Araneae; family Theridiidae; genus Latrodectus; species Latrodectus elegans. The sequence goes on along the minus strand of CM057822.1, from coordinate 31,835,030 downwards.
AACACTTATGAGAACCTGCTATAATTATTATATCAATTAAAAATGCCATATTTTAATAAATAACCCTTCCTTTTAAAATATCAATGCAAGGATAGTTCGTTCTATATTTTCATCATTACAGACTTCATCATTTAAAACTCCCCAGGGTTTGATAATTAATTTGTGTTCAATTTGTCCCTGACAAATGATTTTACAATTTTATTAAGTGAACATTTTAAGATAAAGTGTTAATTTGACCACACACACACAGCATACCAAAAAAATATATATGTACACACACATTCAGTTGTGATTGTCTGATATTTTATATCAGTAAATTGTGTTGATTTTAATAAAATATTCATATCTGTACTGTTCAGAAAACTAATTAAATTTGCAGATAAGTAATATAAATCATTCAAGGTTCACACTCTGAATCCCAAACACTCAGATTATTTCATTTCAGTAGCAATTATAGGGTTTTCAATAGTTTTCAGCCTCCTCTTTCTCTTTATAATATTTTGTTAATTTATATTACAGAACAATATGTGTGTGTGTGTGTGTGTGTGTGTGTGTGTGTGTGTGTGTGTGTGTGTGTGTGTGTGTGTGTGTGTGTGTGTGTGTGTGTGTGTGTGTGTGTGTGTGTGTGTGTGTGTGTGTGTGTGTGTGTGTGTGTGTGTGTGTGTGTGTGTGTGTGTGTGTGCGTGGGCTTGTGTGTGTGTGTGTGCGTGTGCGTGGGCATGTGTGTGTGTGTGTGTGTGTGTGTGTGTGTGTGTGTGTGTGTGTGTGTGTGTGTGTGTGTGTGTGTGTGTGTGTGTGTGTGTGTGTGTGTGTGTGTGTGTGTGCAGGAAAACATATGAATTAGCAAAACTATTTTAAATGAATTTAATCTATTTTCTGTGAATATGACAAAATTATCCATAGAAAATTACGTAAAGTGTTTCAATATTTTTATAGCATTTTGAAGCATGATACGATGTAAGAATATGATATTAATAAGACCTTTTTCTTTGTAAAATATTTTTATATCAAAACATAGTACTTCGCCAGAAAAAAATGTCAATCAACCGTGAATATAGCTTCGGAGTTCTTTCATATTTAATCATTTTTCTTTGCGTAAATGCAGCCCAGCGCTTAGAGATTTTGAGCATATTTGAAAATAACTGTCAAGGTTTTTCATGTCAAGTGCAAAACTTATAAAATTCATGAATCGCTTAAATTCTTTCAAAGAAATTATTTTGCGCTGCAAGAATATCTTATTTCAAAAATTAGAATGCCAGTTTGCTTAATCATTTTTGAGAAACATTTATTCTTTTTTCATGTAAGATCGACAATATTTAAACTTATAAATAACTGAAAATTGAAATATATTTACCAATTGGAAATTTCAAAATATAATATTTTTATAAAAATATGTAAAATAAATATTAACAGATTATTTTTTATAATGTTTTGTATTTATAAATATTTTCCATGGAATAATTACATGTGTGCAACACACACACATAATTAGTTAATTAAAATTACAATAAAATTTAATCAGTTTAGATAATTTCTATAATAATGTCAAACATGTTGTGTCAAAATTAAATGGACGACTAAAGAAAAATTGGTCTCATATATTTCAATGAATCACATATATTTCAATTTTTCATAACTTTGTTTTAAATATTTAAATTAAAATATAAATTGCACCGATTTCCATCTACATTTGTTTATATGTAATTAACTGGAATTTTTTATATTTTTATCGAACAAATTCTGTTAATAGTAACCAAACAATCCAGAGATAATTGTATAAACTAAACCTTTAACTGTATATTTATATGATAAAAATACGTTTCAATATAATTAAAATATAATATTATTCATTATGATATAAATTTTTCTCCTTCCTTTATAATTTATATATTTTTCTCCTATATATTTTTCTCCTTCCTTTATAATATATATTTTTCTCCTTCCTTTATAATTTCAAATAATTATCAAATTTCATGTACTTCTGCAGAAATTAATTATATATAAAAGATATTTAACTTATTATTTATTTAATTAAACTTATGTAACTCATATAATTTTATTGTATCAGTTTAATAATATCGATGAATATTTTCATTTTAATATAAATTTTTATTATAATGAATCATATATATTTCAATTTTTCATAACTTTGTTTTAAATATTTAAATTAAAATATAAATAGCACCGATTTCCATCTACATTTGTTTATACGTAATTAACTGGAATTTTTTATATTTTTATCGAACAAATTCTGTTAATAGTAACCAAACAATCCAGAGATAATTGTATAAACTAAACCTTTAACTGTATATTTATATGATAAAAATACGTTTCAATATAATTAAAATATAATATTATTCATTATGATATAAATGCATACATAGAATTGATAGTATCCAAGATTAGGGGTTACGTACAAAAAGCAATAAATAACCATATATGTACAAAACTAGTAATATAAGATCAACAGTTAAAAGAAAATGGTAGTCATTTAGCAAATTTTTATAATGATTGGAAGATCACAACATAATATGAATAAGTTAAAGTTTGGGCAATTTTTTTCTGAAAAATATTATTAACAATCCACTACTACAGATGCCATACAGGTTATTTCGTTGCTTATTTTCAAGATTAAGCATTTGCTGAAAACACGTGAGATACAAAATTACGTGATTAAATACACGATATTTGTATTTGCAATAGTATGTCTTCCTGTATAATATAAATTGTCGCTCATGTTAGAGCTTGAGCTTGAATTCAATTTCGTGGAATAATATCAAACGTTTTTATCATAGTGAATGTTAAACCTGCTTAATTTATAATATAAAAATATATTGCGCTATGACTTAAAATTCCGTTTAAAAGCATTTAATCACCTTTTTTTTTACTTTCTTCATAAATTTGGAATATTCAACTAAGATTTCACCATATTTAAATCAAACAAAGAGTAAAATTCAGAAATGGTACTATGCACTTATCCATGAAGATATCATTGAGAAAAAAAACAAAAAACTTTATTTTCTATTGTTCAAAAGTAGCTGAGAATTAATCACAAGATTCTAAAATACTGAAAACCTGTTCCTATGAAAAATACACTGTTAGCCCTCATGATTATATATATTTGAAACTGCTAAGGATTAGTTTAACAGCCTTAAACTGCTATATTATCTACATTAGAGGCAAAAATTAAAATGATTAATAAATTTTTATGTTATATATACTATAAAAATACGCTATAAAAACTATATAAGAATATACGTTATGTATGTATGTATGTATGTATATATATATATATATATATATATATATATATATATATATATAATTTCATGAAAATCAGATATTTTTTTTCTGGATAGATTATTTATTTTATGTATTAAATGTGCAACTTTTTATTTGTAGAATAAGAAAGATTACTCAAAATTTTATCCTTAATGTTAAGCTTTAATTTCAATAAATTAGCAATTTATTTAATTTATGGATTACTTAATTATTAATTTATTTAATTATTAATCTTAAATATATTTCGAACAATAATTTATTTTAAAACTGCTTATTTGAATCCTTGATTTTGATTTAAATATATTTGGTATGATGTGTGCAATATGATTATAATTGTTCTTATTTATTGTTTTGAGAACTTAAATATAACATTTTTGTGTTTATTTTAATCATTTCTGTCCATTTTTTATCAGTAAATAACTACTATTTTCATTTAAGGGCAAGTTGGCATATCTTTACACAGTTATTAATAATACTTACATAATTTTTAATTTAAATGTATCTTTCATTATCGATAATAATAATTGTTGTAATTAATATGCACTACCATTGTGTTATTCTTAAATGAAGGAACCACTTAATAATGACGTAAATATAATTGTGAATACTTTACTCAAATAAACTAAAGTCTATTAATAAACTAAAGTCTTTAATACTTTAAAAGATCTGAAAATTTTATGAATTGCTATGGAACATATATTGAAAATAATTTTATCACTTTTAAACAGGATATTTTCAGTTTTTTAGTATATCTTTGTCATTATATAATTCATATAATATTTGGCACTGATGCAAACCTAGCTTATTCAACACCAGAAGAATCCATTTATATTAAACCATGATCATTCAAATTTAATATTGAAAAGAATCCATTGTACACTTTAGAAATAACGAATATTTCCCCTTTTAATTACATTATCTGTGTGTATGAGATGTTCCCATGTCTTTCAAAATGAACTGCATAAATGTAATAATGCACGATTTTATCATTCACTGGAAACATAACATATTTTCTTCAACTTAAAGCTTTTCTCCTCCTACAAATATTGGAACAAGGAAATCTCAACTGTTCGTGGTATTTTGGAGAGCCTCATTAGAAAAGTGATAAATGTTGGGGAATTCTGAATAACTTTCTACCCTTTAGTAATAAGTGTTTGCTAAATAAAAGGCTTGCTAAATTATTTCATGCATGGCTCTTGGTGAAGTGGATGATTTAATTCTCTTAAGGTAATGGAATTGTCTGTCTTAAAAGGGTTTCTGTTCAGAAAGATCACATAAGCTGAATAAATCGCCTTACAAATTTCGTAATTATTTCTGAGAACGAAAGATTACGTATAATATGAATTTTTGTTAATGCAGAAAGTTTCTTATAAGTATAAAATTTTATGATCATTTCTTCTAATTTATTTTGTTTTCCTTTTATGTAAATTAATTAATTTAATTATCTGATAATTATAACAATGCTAATTTTGCTATTATTTTTCTTTAAGTTTATATAAATTGCTTCTGAAAAATTAATACAGACAATTTCAATTGAATTTTGTTTTCTTTTTTGGATAAAATAGCGGATTTATAATTATTAAATTCCATTTCAAATGAAAAATAATTCATTTTCAAGTTTTAATGGTATGTTTATCACATAATGCATTTCCTTTGTTATTATTTTATACTGAAAACTTTTATATTATTTTCCACTATCTGGGAAATGATTTCTTTACTCAATTCACTTTATTATTTAATTCATGTCGCAAAATTATTTTCTTGAGATAATGGTTTCCAGATTAAATTTTCTTACTTTAGCATCCTTTGAAATATTTTATAGTTTTAAGCAGCGTTTATTAATCGAGCTCGAAAAAACAAAATTTGTGTTTCTGGCTAATAGTTTTTTTCCATAAACGATATAAAGTCTTAGTTGCCTACTGTTTAACCATCAAAGATAGGAATTAAGCTTATCCTTTCAAAATGGAAAATTTTCAAATTGAAGGCGTAATCTATTCACCTTATGTTTCATTTTTTCTCTCTCTTCAAATCATTCTTTAACGATAAGTCAAGAAAGTCCACAGTATGTGATAAATCATTACAGTGCCTTTTTAATCGTCCAAGGAATTTCCCATTGCTAATACATTTAGACCAGTATCAATAAATTACATTTTTTGAATTAATGATTTACTGAATGATTTCTTGAAAGTTTAGGCATTTATAATATTATAAACATGTTTTATTTTAATTTAAAATACATATTGAAACTGCTGAAAAATACATCATATTATAATCATGCTTCAAAAAAATTTAATTTCGACAAATTTCAAACAAATAAATAAAAAGATATCCTAGCACACATATTAAATTTTAATTTAATGAAATCAAATCTTCTATTATTTAAGAAAATTTTCATCAAAATGTATCAAACTAATGTTTCATTAAGCTCACATTATCTCAATAAATATTAAATAGAATCTTTATGCATTAATTAAGTTATTTATATAATTATATGACCTTATTGAAAATATTTATTGGACCAAAATAGAACTTGAAAAAAATTAAAGTTTAATAAGTTGGTTTTTAAATACTAGTGAAATAAATTCTGAAAGCAAGCAAAATTATTTCTTATTCTGATTAATTTGCAAAATTAACAATTTTCTTAAAAAATGACATCTTTCCTCCATTAATTTAAGGAGAATATGTGATACTAGACTCTTATAACTTTTTCTAATTTGATATAACTCTCATTATATTAGTATATACAAGTTTCCGAGAAATTTCTTGATACTTTAATTTAGCCTATGTTTTTGAAAATCAAATTTTGTCATCAATATAAATACAAATACTGAGTTCTGCGAAGAATTTTCTGCATTAGTTAGCGAAGTTACGATTTTAGCTTTTTAAATAATTATAAATTGCAACCTATGCAAATTAACTGGATTTTTTTTATTTTAACGTAAATTGCTCTGTCGTGTAACATTATTTTAATGAACGAATAATGCTTGGTAATTCTTGCTACAGTTTATACTTAAGTTATTGGATGATACAAAATATCATATATATATATAAATGTTTGAAATGTTTAATATTTCCATAAATTATTTGCAATTCGTATTAAATGGTTTAACGATTTTTTTTCTTTTTCTTTTTTTTTTTTTTTTTTTTTTTGTATTTGCTATTTTTCAACCATTTTATCTATTTATTCAGTTAATTATTTTAAATATCGAGTTGTATTTGCAACGTTTGTTATTATTTAAGAATTAAGAATAAAAATTGGTCTCGCACAAAATTATTTCTTGTAATATATTATTAATAAAATTTCAATTATGTGTATGGGTATGCAGTGTATTCACTTTATATTTTTTGATTAGCTTTCTCAAATATGTATAATATTTTTAATTTCTTATTTAAATTACATTACTAATTACTTTTTTTTTATTTACTTACTTACATTTTTAATTCTATATTATAAGTACATATAAATGGAGACACTTTGAAATTTTTAATTCCTTTTTTAAATTACATTACTAATTCCTTATTTTTAATTTACTTACTTATATTTTTAATTCCTAGTTATTATAAGTTTTCCTTATTATTTAATTCCTTATTATTATTAATAAGTACATAAAACTAGAGACACTTTGAAATTTAGTCTGAAAATTTAATGCCTTCTGTTGCATTTCGTGAAAAAAAATATTCTTAAGGGAGAAGAATGTTAATATACACTACTGGACATTAAAATTGCTACACCAGAAAAAAATGCAGATAACGAAATGATATTTATTGGACAAATATATTATACTAGAAATAACAAATGATTAAATTTTCAAAAAATTTGGCTGGATATATAGATCCTGAGAAATCAGTACCCAGAACAACCACCTCTGGCAGTAATAACAGCAGTTATACGCCTGGGCATTGAGTCAAACAGAGATTGGATTGCATGTACAGGTACAGATGCCCATGCAGCTTCAACACGATGCCACAGTTCATCAACCATCAACCCGACCCGTGGCTCTACCGTAGTGACTGGCATTTGGTAACGAGCCAGTCGTTCGGCAACATTGACCAGACGTTTTCTATTGGTGAAAGATCTGGAGAACGTGCTCACCAGGGCAACAGCCGAACATGTTCCGTATCAAGGAAGGTCCGTAGAATACCGGGAACAAGCTGTCGGGCATTATCCTGCTGAAACGTAAGGTTTCGCAGGGCCCGAATAAAGGGTAGAGCCACGGGTCGTAACACACCAGAAATGTAACGTGCACTGTTCAAAGCACCGTCAATGCGAACAAAAAGTGACCGAGACGTGTATCCAATGGCACCCTATACCATCACGCCAGGTGATGGGCCAATATGACTATGACGAATGCACGCTGCCAGTGTGCGTTCACTACCATGCCGCCAAACACAGATGCGACCATCATGATGCTGTACACAGAACCTGAATTCATCTGAAAAGATGACGTCTTGCTATTCGAGCGCCCAGGTTCGTCGTTGATCACACCATTGAAGGCAATCTTGTCTACGATATAGCGTCAAAGGAAGCCGCAGCCATGGTCTCCGAGCTGAGAGTCCATGCTGCTGCAAACGTCGTCGAACTGTCGTGCAGACACTTGTTGTCTTCCAAACGACCCTGTTTCTTGCCTCACGGCTCGTGACGTGATTGCACGATCCATTACGGCCATGCGGATAATATGCATATCTTCTCGGCTGCTAGTGATAGGTGGCCGTTAAGATCCCGCATGGCTTCCCGTATTACCGTCCTGAACCCTTCGATTCCATATTCTGCTAACAGTCATTGGATCTCGACCGACGCGAGCAGCAATACTGCGATAAGATAAACCGCAATCCCGGTACGCTACAATTTGTCCTTTATCAAAGTCAGAAACGTGCTGGTACGCATTTCTCCTTCTTACACGAGGCATCACAATAACTTTTCACCAGGTTACAACGTTCAAATGCAATTTGTGTATGAGAAACCAGCTGAACAATTTCCTTATTTAAACACAATGTAGGTGTCGCTACTGGCGCCTGCTTTTTCTGAATGCGCTGAAAAGGTAATCATTTGTATATCACAGCACCTTCTTCCTTTCGTATAAATTTTACGTCTGTAGCATATCGCATTCTTGGTGTAGCAATTTTAATGGCCAGTAGTGTATTTCGCAGTGTTCATGCTGGATACGAAATTATACCTTTTCAAAATACGCAGAAATAATCATTTTTTGTTGTTTTTCATTATTTTGCAACCATATTGTAAAATATTGGAGTAAACATTTGAATTCCTTCAGCAAATTAAATAGCATGGAATAGGATAATAATTCAGAAAGTGTGAAGATGGTGGGCTGTATCAGAACTTTACTACATTCTACAATAAACAGGTAAGGATAAGAGAAGATGTTGACCACAAAGATTGCTTCAAGAAATTCGTTATAAAAGAGGCTACTAAGCAACAAACTATAATAATACAAGGTTTAGTATAAAACAAGAGAATAAACTATACATTCACCCGCGCAAATATACTAATTTCAATCAATCTTATCCCTGTAGCCTGTATCTTCTTCATCGTCTAATAGATACTTTATTCTAATGAAAGTCAGATGTCAGTGGTATTTATGCTATCTGTCTATAAACTGTAGGGCAATAAAATTTAAAATGTCTCGCATTTTTCCACGTAACAAATTTTGTTGCAGTATTATAATTGGTAGTTTACAAAAGATCTCAGCTTTATTTATGGTTTGTCACTGCCACTGTTGCGCGAATATGTTTTTTACTTAATTTTTTTAACAACTGCTATTTTAAATAGGGCATAAAATCTGTTCTGTACAATCTTATATCCAAGCAATATATTTCAAAGATATATTGTAAGCATTCTCCTTGAGTATTTGCAATATCTTTTATAGTACAATATTTTGGGCATTATGTATAGTGACTTAATTCTAGTTCCTTTTAGTTCCATCTCTGCAATCCTCATAAAATCTTGGTGAGAAATATTCTTCAGCATTTGATCAATTCTATTATGTAAAACTTAAGTATGGACACGTAAAAATCAGTCTTAGATCGCTTAAAAATTCCTTGATCGGATACAGAAGAAAAAAAAAGAGAACGATTATTAGAATACAATACAAAAAAAATAATATGTTCAAATATTTATAATCTTCCATTTTCGAGTGAAAAGACATATCTCTTTTTGGATTTATATTTTTATTTGCGTTCATTTCTACTAGGGATTTTCCTTACAAATTCTCTAAAATAACTTATGTGTAATTGATAATGACTTATAAAATTATTTTACCAGCATATTTAATCTTTTTCATATTAAGCTGAAGTACACAAATAGCAAATTTAACTAAATTCAATTACCTTTTATCAGTTCTGTGCTGTTTATCACTGTTTAAAAAAATTATTTGTGATGATTAGAGATAGGATTCCATTGCGCAAAGCTTCAATAAATTGCTCGCAAATGTATTTTTACATTGGAGAAAACAATTTATAAATATTAGAAACAAATATTGTTTTGAATTTTTTATCTAAACAAATTTTTTGCTCACATGTTATTTTCTTCTTTCATTAAAAATAATTAAAATGAATATCCTCATAATATTCTAATTTTTCCAAATGAATTATATTATTTTCAATATTAGAGATTAGTATTAGAATTAAATATATTTGAGAACTTAAGAAATCATAATAATAATAATGGAATTTAGAAAAACAAGATTAATTCAAATCTTTTCAGCTATGAATTTTCAGATGTTCTTTTCGTTATTTTTAGATTTTTACTTTTGCTTAAGCTAATGAAAATTCCTGATGGTTTGAAATTCATTTAGAGCATCAAAGTTTAAAATTTTCCTCCTTTTTTAACAAGTTTTTTTTTATATTTTTAAAATAATCTATAAACTTACTAGCAATTTTTAAGTATTTTACAAAGTAAGATTTCGAAAAACATTTTTATAACAACAGATACTTTTGTTCAAAAAGAGCAAAAGCATCGTATATCTTCTCTAAAAAATAGAAATAAATACGTGATAAATATACGTTGTCATTTAATAAAAATATGTGTGAAAGAAAAATCCAAAATACCGCATTTTTTTCTTTTATAACATATATTAAATTTTTTTTCCTTGTAACAGAACGTCTTAAATAAAATTGTATATTACTAATTATTACATTTTAATAAAAATAGTTTTATCCATGTTATGTCCATTTTAATTACAACTTAATTTATTTAATTACAACTATATATATATATATAATTTAAGGTTCTATTTATATCTTGATAAAATATTGTAATTTTCCTGCGTATACTTTCAAATATTAATCATTTCAATACCTAATGAGATACATTTATGAATAAACATAAGTAATCAGCTAGTTAGCTTAGCTAAAAAAATTATTATTTGAGTGATAAAAATTCAATTGTTTAACTTTACCTTTAATAAAAATTACTATTACCATTATTTAAAGTTCAATTCATTTACTTAAATTTAATCATTTAATTTTATATTGATACATTTTGTGTCCTTAAAGTGAAGTTTAAATAGCGAATAAAAAATAAATTCATAATTATTTTTTAACATTCTCTCATGCTCTATGTACTTGTTTAAGTAAATAAGAATAATTAAAGGAAATTTAAAACTTAAAATTTGTGCAAACATCATATGGACAGTAAACATTTTATGCTGATATCATTAAATTTCAAATTGTATTTTTATTATATTATATTACAATGCAAAATTTATTTACATTGTATAATAATATGATTGTTTAATTTTGAGTAATATATCAATTAGAAATCAATGTACTTTTAAAGAATATCGGATTATTTATTTAATGATTTGACTTTATTCCCTTTAGAACTATTACTTTTTAGAAGTATTGATAGCTGCTTGTTGAGGTGATGAAGCTTCTCATTTGCAAAGAAGGAACTGTTTGTCTCCAAATGCAGTTATTTTACTTGTTGATCTACCTATTCAAGTTAAATTCATGGCAAAATTAAAACGTTTATACATGCCAGTTTTGTTTATGAAATGTATGGTGATCAATATTGATGGATTACAAGCATTTATATCACAATTATGCTCATTTTACTATTAGTCACTCTATATATTAATTACGCTACATTAATGAATTAAAATTTTGTAACGAAAGTAAATTTTCATTTTAAACAAGTTTTTCATAAAGTTATTGTTAGATTACAAATTACTAGATAAGCTTCCTTCTATTCATATGGCAACAAACGCTATTTTTGCAAAATTAAAAAATATGTACTGCATGTGCTGTAAATGTTCAAATTATGTTAAAGAAATATTTTATTTTCATTCCAAAGATCTTTCTATGATATCATATATACATGTATAGCATACATAAAGAGATTTAAAAATCGTATGAAGAAAAATATGAGGTATTAAATGCATAAAAGATATATGTTTATTTGATCCCCAAAGAAAAGAAAAAAATCTTCTTTTGATTTAAATTCTAAAGCTCATGAAAATATTCAAGTTTAAACCAAAATATGAAGGATTTAGCTACAACTAACTTCAGTACAAAAAATGATATCAACAACTGTAGAATTAAAAATGTCCGGCTTCCATAAACGGAACAAATATTCAAAGTTGCGAAACAAATTAAAATACATAATAAATTTATGAAAAAAATTTAAACCTTCTTTGCTTAAAAATTTTATATTGTTCTCTTTTTTTACTGGTGCAAAATACTTCAGACATCTTGAAACCGACCAGGTTTCAAGTACCAATGATATAAAGAAATTAAAACACTCTAAAAAAAGTAAAAATATAAATAAGTATTTTAATTTACAGTGTAGTATTTTTGCAAATAAATAAACAAGACTCAATAATCTATTTTCAATCTGAAAAATTTAATAAAATAAGAAAGACAATTTATATTTTGTTGATATTTTCAGGCCTCATACACACTTTTTCAAACACCAAAATTACAAACGTTTTCTTTACAAACATTCCTTTAAAATTCAATGTAATTTTGAATTGTAATTATGCATCTATTTTGTTACTTTGCTATTAGTCCTAAAGATTTTTTGTGAAACAATTCTGATATTATTGTTTCAACAGTAGATTTTACGGATTTATTTGTGTTCCAGAAATCTGTGTAAATCTCTGTACTTGAAGTTTATGACTTATAAAATGTTAAAACTTTTAAAAAATAAAATAAAAAATTTGGCAATTTTTATTTTTGAAAATGTTGCATGTACACATGTGATGGTATTTATAGTTAATTTTCCTTCGATAAGTTTTTATCACTGACTATTTCACATTCTTATCTTACCCCTATGTATAAAGCTAATTGTAATTTGACGGAATAGGTTTCACCAGAAAGCTTTATAATTACATCTTTGGTTTGAATCAGACGTGAGTTAAAACGAGATTTTTTTTAAACATATTTTTGAACTCAAAAAAAGAAACATTTTGATAAACGAAAATAAAGAATTATTCTAATTATTATATCTTCATTGTGCCAGGCTTAACAAATATACAATTATGTGTTATTGATAGAATCTTCAAATGAAATACGAAGAGACTGATAAGTAAGAAAATTTTCAAGCATTCTGTTGTAAAACCCATATAGTATATACATGCAGGCTTCTTATTTTTCTTAAAAGAGGAACCAATTTAATAATAATCATTAATAATAATTTAATAATAATCAATAATTTTAAACTAGCCACAACATTAGCGATAGTTTATTTACTGAAGGAAATAAAATTCCAAGTATTAGAAATACCATGAAAATGTTTTTGATTAATTATGCTGCTACTTGTTAATGAGCATACTCCCCTTTATCTATTCCTGAGTTAGGCTCTACCACTTATATGGAAGCTGTCATGTGGAATTTGCAATTTAGAAGCAAGGGCAAAGCAGAAGAATCCCAACACATGATCTGTCAACCCCAGAAATATAATTTCTTTGGAAGACATTTTGATCACTACCTTTTTGACGGAATATCCCAGCCTCATTTAGTGGAACATGTGGATTTTCCATGAATTTAAACTTACAATCTTCGACAATGAGACCGACAAAGGATTCAAAATTATAATGAAAAAATATTTGTAAAATATCCTACCTTTGTGTGGTCCATCCATTAGTATTTTGATTTTGAATGAATTTCTTATCCACAACTTTTCTAGCCCACTAGCACATTTGCCAGTCAATGCTACAGTTATAAATGTTTTAACATACTCCAGTTATCTTACATGTCTTGTTTATTGTTCCATTTTATCAGAATATAGTCTGTTAAAATACTATAATTATAACATTTGCAAATATAACAGATCAATTGTAGTTATATGTATAGAAAATATATACGAATATTTACAAATAATTCATCCTAAACATATTTCCATGAAGATCTGTGATATTGTTGCATAAAAAATCTCATTTTAAATTTTATTGTTTTCTAACCTCAATGAAGATCAGTTTTGATGAATTAAAATTTATACAGTTAATAAGTTCAGAGCTAAACTTGATATTGATGTATCTTTCTCTTCTTGGTGTTGCAGTTTCTTTCTTAAAAAATCATTGCCTTTTTGATGACCATAAATACATTTCTTTGTATTTATAGAAATTATCATTCCATAAATACAAAGCCAGATTTCTCTTCTTATTTTGATTCCTATTAATCTTATAGTACAATATTATTTGTTTTTTTTTTGTTTCTATAATTAATACTAATTGTTTAAATATAATAACATATTAGCTATTTCAATAATTAGTATTTTTAAAATATATAATATTAGTATATGTAATTAAATACTGAATTTATTACTAATGAAACTAAATACTGAATTTTTTACTGCTTCATTTTGCTTTACCTTAAAGTTTTGTATACGCTCTAATTAAATATATAGTAAAGTTACTATTTTAACATATGGCATTCTTAGTAAATAAATGGGCTTTAAGCCTTCATTACCCATGCTGTTATCGAAACTTTAAATTTAAATTTATTCTAACATTTTCGTTAAAAATAAATAGCTATACCCGGAAAAAAATATTTCACAACTAGTATGCACTTTAAATTTTAAAATTTAATCAGTTTCTAATAAGTAATGTATTTATTATTTAAAAAAAATTAATATATTTATAACAATCCATATATTTTTAAATCTATAGAAACATTATTCCCTTTTCCTCATGAATAAATATTTAAACCATGAAAATAATTTATAACTGATAGGATTGAAGTTAAATTTTCAAATTAATTTTATTTCACTGAAGAGGTTTATGACATTTTATATTGATTCTACGTATACTAATGCTGTAGTTAAGTAATTATTTCCTTTTTAGTAATATTAATAAAATTAAATAGAAAACACTGAAGAGAACATGTGGCTGAGGCTCGAGAAGAATAAGTTTGTTTTGTAATATTCTACTACTCTTATGAAAATATTATTTAAATACATTTTGAATCATAAAACTCTATCATTTACTACATTCTAACATTTGTATTCCTGATAAAAAATTTAGTTCCCTGGTTTAGAAATTTGCAATTCAAATTTTTCATTGTCATACTGAACTCTATAAACATTCATTTACTATATATATATAAAACTTTTTCACACCTTTCTTATTAGTTTTATAATAAATAAGTCTTAGTTATATTTTAACAATAAATATTTCTAGTTTTACATATAATGCATCAAAAAGAATAATTTGAAAACTTAACACCTACCATATCGTCAATAGTAATTTTTCAACAAAGAGTTAAGAATCATAACTGACTTCAAAAAAATTTTCAAA